>BQNB010072479.1:0-14399 GCA_026074375.1 Tanacetum coccineum
TGTAATGTATTAAGATTGTAATTCAATCTTCAATATATTTCTATTTATGCATTTTTTTGTCATTGTTTAATCCCATGTAAAGGATTGAAAAAAATTGAGGAGGGTTGTTGGTAATTTAATACAATTTATGGATTAGTCGTATTTGAAAATGAGATTGGAGGTACGCGGTGTATTCTCATTAAATCTCTGAACCTCTCTTGCTCAATATCACGGAGTATACTCCTTCGGCTAGTTAACACCCATGAGTGAGTATACTCTAAAGAATGAAACTCATCAATATGATGTACTTTATAATCAAATCTTAAACTTTTAAACGAAACTAATCTTAAATCTAACTATATAGACTTAAGTGTAAAATCCTCAAATTTTATAATTTCTAAAAATATTTATATATTAACAAAAACCCCATATACTTTAAAGTTTTTTCTTTATATAAATAACTACTACCACAATTATTATTATTATTATTTAAAACATCACTTTTATTAGAAATTCATGATATTTACAAAAAATTGGTGGGAAGCCGAGATACTATCTGGGCCCTCACTCCTCTAGCAATAGTAAAGTTGATCCTATTAAAAATGTGAACAACAGCGCGTGCCCCAATGTCTTGAGTCACGGAGAATCTTCGGATCACTTTTATTATTATTATTATTATTATTATTATTATTATTATTATTATTATTATTATTATTATTGTAACATCATTTTATTAAAAATATATAAGATTTACAAAAAAATTAGAAGGAAGCCGATATATTATCTAGGCCCTCACTCCTTTAACAATAGTGAACTAATCCTATTAAAAACTATAAACAACCGCACGTGCCCCAATGTCCTGAGTCATGGAGAACTTATGGATCCGCTTCAGCAAGGTAACCGCGTATGCCTCTAATTCCTTCAAGGAAGAGAAAGAAATGGGTGAAACCCATATCTAATAGCCGCACACTTATCCATATACTTATCGTGTTTACGTTGTGCAACATCAACTACCGCCCGATCGGGTACGATAATAATATTATTAATATTATCATATTAATATTAATAATAATAGTAATAATAATAATGTTTTATATTATAAATCACTTTATTAAAAACTCAAGAGATTTATAAAAGATTAGTGGAAAGCCGAGATACTATCTAGGCCTCCACTCCTTTAGCTACAACAAAACCAATCCTATTAAAGATATGAACTACAGCACGTGCCCCAATGTCTTGAGCAATGGAGAACTTCCGGATCCGCTTCAGTAATGTAACTGCATCCCCCTCTAATTCTTCTAAGGAAGAGAATGTAAATGGGAGAAACCCATATCCAATAGTCGCGTACTTAGCCTCATACTTGACACGTTTACGTTGTGTTGCATCAATCACAGCACGACCGGGCTCGAAATCAGCCATCCCGGTTTGTGTCAAAGGCGAAGACCCAGTCAGATCCACACACACATCAAGCCCCTTATCTCACGAGTAAAGCAACATATCCGTTGGACGTAAGGGTTTGTCACATCCCCCCTCCAGCCCGATATCAATTTCCTTGCCAGCTGAAATCCTCGACCGATAGCAAATGTCGACAAAGGTGTCGCGCATAACATTATGACGATGTTTAGTACCAATAATACCGGCGCACGATACAACATGGTCTCCATAATAATAATAATAATAATAATAATTATTATTATTATTATTATTATTTTTTATTATTATTATTATTATTACTATTATTATTATTATTAAATTGAGCATAATACGTAAAACATCATCAGCGTACGCATACATGTTATTGAGTATATGCACAAATTAAATATATAGTATATAAAAATTTATGTTTAATGAATTTAAATTATGTTAAAATATTAAATTAAATTACTCGAAGATTAAAATAAAATAAAAACTTAATTATATTTTTAAATCCGAGCAAATATAGTTGATATATTATTAGTTTTAGTCACTAACCTAATCCACATCAACTAAACTGGGCCTTGCTCAGTTGGTACCAGATTCATCCCCCACCCCCGTAAACGCTTCAAATGACCGGTCAAGGGGGCTATTTGAATATTGCCTGGTTCAAACCCAACCCCAACTCTTGACTAATTAGGCTAACCAGGACAGGTGACGATTGTCTGTGGCCGGATCCTTGGGGAAGTGTCTGGTTGGCATCAAAAGATGCATGAGATCAGGGTGTTCCTACCGTTGTACACCTTTTGGATTAACCTAATCCACGTTTAATAACCCGCTTGTATAATTGTAATATGAAAAATCTTATATGCACGAGATTATAAGTATTAAAATGAAAACACGATTTATAAGTACACACCAAACAAATTTAGAAAGTATAGTTATTAGTTGCACTTATACTTTGAACCGTGTACGTAATATCAAAGTTACAAAATATTAAACATTGAAAAAAATGTATGCTTAAACTAAAAAATTAAAATGAAGTTATTCAAAACCCTAGTGAATTAACATGGAGCAGAGAGAATAGAATATGATTTGAAAAAAGAAAAAGAGTATCTATTTTCTTGCCGATTTGACAAGTGGACCGCCGTCTACCGTCAACCAAGGTGGATATTGCTCGTCTGATGTATTTGTACTTTTTTCCGATCGATTAATTTTCTTGTAATTTGATACTATATGGTTCTTTCAATGACAAATGTTGTTCCTGACATGCTTGAGAGTATTCTCGTAAGATTGGATGTCAAGGATCTCATCCGATGCAAAAACGTCTCCAAGTTATGGCGTTTGTTCATTTCCAGCAACCGTTTCGTTTATGCTCATTCGAGATTTAGGTACCACACTGATCGCAATAATAGTGAATTCCGACATAGGAGGATCGTTATGGTTCAGCTTTCACGTCATCATTCCCGCGAATATTTTTATGGGCTTCCTCATAATAACATGTATCGCCATGACACTAAATGTAACATTGTTGGTTCTTCTAATGGCCTCGTATGCATCGTTCATTCTTCCCGTGCTCATATGTCAGTAGCCAATCCCTCTACTAGACAGTTCAGAATACTGCCGAAACCACTCCCTGGATACGTACCAATAGTACACGGTGGGTATAATCTAATAGGACCTATCGGTTTTGGTTACGATTCATTTTCAGATGACTACAAGGTTGTACTAGGATCTAGAGGAGGGCCTTCTTGCACCAGGTTCACCGTTTTTAGTTTGAAAACAAATGCTTGGAAACACGCTGGACAGTTTGGGTGTTCCCAGCTCGTCCTTCAGTTTGTTGGTGCCTTTTGCAATGGGGCGATTCACTGGTTTATGAAGGCTGATAATTCCAAGTATGTGATTATTGCTTTTGATTTATCCACAGAGGAATTCAAAGAAATCCCTCAACCACCTGATCTAGACTGTACTTTGTCTTCCCGGCTTGGGATTATCGATGGATGTCTCTGCATATGTCATCCAACGATCTATTTTGGTGATCGTCCTATATGGGTCATGAAAACCTACAACGTAAAATCGTCTTGGACTCTCTTGCCGCCTTATGACGATGTCCCTCACAAGGTTAATGATGCTATACACACCTTAAAATGCCCCGAGGATGATTATGTTCCACACACGAGTTTCTTTACTGATGATAAGATCGAGCTAAGATACAAGGGAACTGATTTGTGTGCCCCTATTTTCGTGCACAGCCTTGTATCTCCCCATGTTTACAGGAGACTCAAGAGAAAGAGGGAGCCAACCAATAACCATAAGGTGATTTTTAATTCCATATCTTCCTTTCTTTATATATCGCATAGTATAGACTTTATGTTATATAAATTGATTAGCCCATATGATCCTCTGTAGATAATGTATATAACGGCTTTTTCATGTTCTAGTTACACGTACTCCCATCTTGTCCCGTATCTGATTCATGTGGTTTGGACGTTGAAAAGGACCTAATTCTTATCATATATGTTGAGTAGTTTCTAAGAGCAATTTTCTGTTAAATATGGATATTGGCAAAAGTACCCTCGACTGTCATTGGTATATGTTTGTATGCAAACTTTGCGAAAGTAAGTGTGTATTAGTTTCAAGCTTGCTAGATATTGATCCCATGTATAATCAACTTGGCGGAAAAGTACCCTGTATTAGTAGGAACATGGACTCGTCCTTGAAAATGGTACATTTGAAGCTTATTAGTTGTCAAAAGCACATGTCTTGCTCATTGTTTGTGTGTCTGAGAGACTCGTTACTCTATTAACCATACTTGAGACCGAAAGAAACTAGTTATTTCTATCTTTTTTTGTGTGTGAAAACAACTTTCTTCATTGCTCTCTCTTTTAATTTTTACTCTATACAGTATAATTTTTACTCACTTCAATCTCCATGTTTATTTTTCAGCTAATTAATTAAGGGAGTTCCGAGTTTGATGTCGTTGGACTCAAAATGATGTTGATTGTATGAACTTTGCTCGTCCCGGCTTTAGAGATGAATGCTTATTTATTGTTTTTGTGTTTAATAGATTTTATGGTAATTTATGCCGAATGTATCTGTGAATTGTGTGTTGGATGATTTCTGGAAGTATCATAACTCATGGTTGATGCAAAATCGTTTTTTTTAATGATTTATAGGCAGGCAATTTGGTGTTTATAGATGGGTAGTTTTGTTTGATGATTTATAGACACGCAATTTGGTGTTTGTTGATGGTTTTAAACAGTGGTGGTGATTTATTGATAATTAGCCCCACAAGTATACTTTTTATTGTCTTCTTTGTTCGTTGCAATATTTTCAACCTAGCTTGCAAAGATCTCAATTATATTGTCAGAGGGGTCTCGAAGTGGTGTGCAAAAGGTGCAGTCGCACAGAGCCTTCATTTGTAAAAGGCCACATTTTTATTAATTTTTAATATAAATACGTATAATTTAAACATATATGAGCAATGTAATCAATTATATATGCAATTTCTCTTTATTTTACAAGCGTAATGAGGCTTCTTCGTTGTTATTGCCTAGGGCCACCAAAGATAACGAGACGGTGTACCCTATATATATCTAACAGTTTTCACTTTATGTCGTAAGAATCATTTTTTTTCATAAGATATTGTTATTAACTTATTATTGTCATTCACTTTATGAAGTTACATGACTAAATAAAAAAAACATGTGGAGATTTAAGACTATAACTCTATAAGTACAAAGTGTTCCTGCAAGGCGTGGGAAGAGCCGATAACACATTGGTGTCATCTCAACGTCAACGTCAACTTCTAATAAGACACAAATAACTAAAACCCCCTTTCAGTAAAAATTCTAATAACATGTTATTCGTACTTATGGGTAGTGGTGGCAATTTTTGACCCGACTCGAAACCCAACTTGAAACTGACACGAAAATTAACAGGTTCATATTGAGTCTAAATAGATTTCGAGTCGGGTTGTGTCGAATCAACTAACCTGTTTAATTAAATAGTGTAAGGTTCGCACTTAGAATAAATTAAGTGGTTCGACGTTTAATTTTTTTTTTTAAATTAAAAAAATTATTTAATATTTTTAAATATCAGGTTATATGGCGGTTAACCGATTCGACCCGTATAACATGTTGTAAACCCGTGATAATAATAAAAAACAAATATAACATAAAAAAGAAGATATAAAACGAAAAAAATAGAGATTGTGGGGTCGTCCCCAACGGGGCGCACTTATGTGCGGAAGATCTTAAGTCTTCCCCTTAACCACTCGGGCAAACCACCTGTTCGTTATATTCGCTTGATAACATTATTAATAAAATACTCTCTCCGTCTTATTTATTAATTATACCCCTAATTTAAAATTGTCCATTACTAAATATAGATAGGAGAAGTTTTGATCAAAGTTTTACTAAATAGCCTTTGTTTGAAACTATTATTACAAACTTTAAAAAAAGACTTTAATTAATTAGCAAAGGGTAAAACTGTCATTCCGTCAAAAAGTAAAAATAAAAACAGTAATAAATGTACTTTAACTGTGTACGGAGGGAGTAAAATAAATTACTGTAGTTCCGATAGAACCATCCAGAACTCCACGTGTCACTATCTCCCACCAAATAAATAAAACCACCCTCACCACCCCCAAAATTCATTATCACAAACCCTAACTAATTCAATTCAATCAAATCATCAATGGCAGAGCATTTAGCGTCAATATTCGGCAACAAAAAAGACCGCGTAATCTGTCCGTCTAGCTTCAAGAATCGGAGCATGTAATACATGGAGATCGATTTCACGCCTACATACAAAGCCTTCAGTTAGTCCTACTATCTTGTTGTCTAATATGTATCAGAGACCTGATATGATTACTCCTGGCGTTGATGTCAATGGTGTTCCTATTGATCCTGATAAGATTCAGGATCATTTTGAGGTACTGTTTGTTAAATTTAAGTTTTATTCAATTCATGACGTGGCAGTTTATTGTTAGAAGAGCTGTATTCTGTGTTCAAAACAAGTTTGGTTGAGGTGATGACGTGGCAGTTTGTTATTATTACATCATATAACTGTTTGATGACATGTACAAGTGTGTGATTTTAGATGTTTTGGTATGATGACGTGGCGATGGTATAGTGATGACATTTTGATTGAGATAAAATGTGATTATGTTATGTTAAATTTTTGTTAGAATTGATTTGTTTGGATTTGTTAATAGGAAGTACTATTGAAATGACGACGTGGCGTATGTTTATTGATGGCATTTTAAGTGTGTGATTTTACCTGCTGTTGAATGTTCTGGTAAGCCAAGTAAATGTAGTAAAGCTTTGCTAAAATGAGGGCGTGACAACTTTTTATTCATGACGTGGCAATGGCATAGTAATGACGTGTTGAATTAGTGTTAGAATGTGATATTGTTTGTTAGTTTTATTTGCTGTAGCAGTTGTCCATAACCGAATGATAGTAGTTACGTAAAACTAATTAAACGACCCTGGCAATTTGGTGAAAGCTTGTTAAACTTTGATGTTTGTTACATTTGGTTCTAAAGTAATATTAAGTTATAGTTTTGACTGAACATAGTAGTCTTAACTTGTAATGTAGATTTCACTAATAATATAATTGTATTTATGGAAGTAGGATATAAGGTTGATAACTTGACATGATTAATAGCTTTTCTATGTTGTTTTAGGATGTTGATGTTTCTATGGTTTAGCGAGCTTGTTTAGTTTTTATGCTAACTTGACTTGGTTACTAATCGAACATGTTTAAGTTAGGCCTTTTTGGGTTTTGATTATTCTTACATTGATGGGTGTTTCAGTTATCACTCATTAGTCGAAAAAGACTGGTAATGTCAGAATAATGTATAACTCCAAGCTGAATTATTCATAGATGTCGGTATTTCTCTGTGAGATTTGCCTAAGTTGGTAGGATTCTAAATTGATATCATACATGTGTGCATTTCTCTGCGAGATTTTACAGTTTAGATTGATTCCCTGACGCTGGTGTTTCTTTGGTAAACTATTTAGGATTTCTATGAAGATTTGTTTGAGGAGCTGAACAAGTATGGGGAGATTGAAAGCTTGAATGTTTGTGACAATCTAGCTGACCACATGGTAAATCTCACTCTACTTGACAGTACCCGATTTGTCTAAAATATTACAGTATCTATTAAGTTGGTGTTTGTTGTGTTCTTTTTTTTCAGGTGGGAAATGTGTATGTTCAGTTTAGGGAGGAAGAATATGCATCAAAGGCATTGAAGAACCTTACTGGAAGATACTATGCTGGTATGGTGTTCTGCATGTTTTATAGAATTTTAATACTTTGTTTGCATTCATGGCATATATGAACGTATCTGAGAACATTCTGCAGGACGGCCCATCATTGTTGACTTCTCACCGGTGACTGATTTCCGGGAAGCTACTTGCAGGCAATATGAGGAGAATACCTGCAACCGTGGTGGATATTGCAACTTCATGCATCTAAAAAAGATTGGCAGGTTATTATTTTTCTTTAACAACCACTAAAACGTTAAGATTAGGCAATGTTTTATCTAATGTATGTTGCATTGTCCTAACATTGTATTTCTTCTTCAGGGACTTGAGGCGACAGCTCTTTGGTAGGTACAGAAGAAGGCATAGCCGTAGCCGCAGTAGGAGCAGAAGTCCATACAGGCACCGTAGCTATGAAGAACGGGGACATGGAAGCCGTGGTCATAGCCGAAGGTATGATGACAGGGACAGAGATAGAGACAGAGAATACCACTATGAGAGTCGGTCAAGGAGGCACAGGAGCACAAGCCCTCTTCATAGGAGGGAACGTAGCAGTTCAGAAAGTAGACGGCATCATAGCCCGGTTAGGGAAGGTAGTGAAGAAAGGCGTGCCAAAATTGAGGAATGGAACAGGCAAAGAGAGGAAGCAAAACTTAAAGAGATAAATGGAAGCAATGATAATCATACGGAGAATGGTGATGGATTCAACAATCAGCAGCCTGAACAATATGGACACTGAATTGGTTATTTTTCTGTTGTCTGGTTAGTCTCTCTTTCTATATCGCATTCTTCTTTTTACGAAATGAAATGTTAGAAATGTTCATTTTTGTCCTTACATACCACGACGATCATGACTTACTCCATATCCCCACTGTGTCATGAGTGTGCATGATTTACCAGTAATTGATTTGGATAAAAACGAAAATCCATGTTCTTATGTGTCTTATTATCCATTCGACATGCATGAGTCTGTCCTGCTAATGGCATGCATATTACGTTCAACATCCATATACAACCACCCACGTGTTTTTGCTTTGCTCTTTCGTTTTGCAGTCTTTGTCGCTTTAAAATTTTCAAATTTTTTGAATTCTCCTTCAGTTAGTCGATATCTGGTCACAAGTATTCATACATCACTGGGTTGCGTTTTGTCACATTTGACCTCATCTTGGAAACGTACAAAAACAATAGAAATTTCATATCAGACACCGATTTTTAAAAACAATAGAAATTTCAAGCATACATATATAACTGCGCATTAATATGTTTCTTGCAGTCAGGTTCCCTGTGAGAAGTTTCAAATAATTTTCTTTTCTTATGATTATGGGTGAATTTGACTTTGCAGAGTATTCTACAGATTTGCAGGTCCAGGTGGCCGTGTTTTCTAAACAAGAATGATGATCAATTGTGTTAACTGCAGCTTTACTATGAATTTTTTTGCAGGTGATTATATTGATGATGATTGTGTTACAGGGATTTTCAGGGAAAGAAGAGAGATAAGAGTTGTTGTAGAATCCGTCTTTTGTTGCTTCCGCATGCACTATGAATGTAGTGAGTTTAGGGATATGAGGACTAGTAAAAGTGTAGGTTAAAAGTACTTGAAACATATGATGCTGGTATTGTCATTTGAACAATTGGTTTGTTATTCTCAGATTTTTGTAAGCTGCTGTTGAAACTTGTATTTCCGTTGGTTTCTCAACTTCAATTTGGTATACTTAATTTTTCTTCCAAGCAGATGTTTTGGTTTTGTTTGGTACTTGTCTGTTTGCATTACTACGTAGCTTCAATGCCTTGTCTCGCGCTTCTTGTTCCACAATACAATGTTGTGCTCCCAAGTTCTTGGCTTTTCTTGTTGAGCCCAAGTTGTTTGTGCTGTTTGATTGTTCTCGTTGTTAGTTAAGAGAGAGGTGGCTTGGGTATAGGTGACTTGCCTAAGGTTTTAATGGTAGCAATGATGCACATGGACAAGCGAGTCTCTGTCTGACCCAGTCTTGACATCCGATGCGATTTTACTAGGGTGTGCGCCTTATCAAAATTTTGGAACCATACCTTATATCGTTAATGGAGTTGAATTGGCTCCCAATCGGTATTGTCTACGCACTTTTTCTGGTTTAGAACTAACCAACAAGGCGACAACTACCGGTGATAGTTGTTAGTATTACTTTATCAATCAAACACACATTGTATGTATAAAGTAGTTCACCAAGTGTTATGCTATTATGGAATATGATGCATAACAATGATACGTGTCTCATTAGATGATAGCATTCCTTTAAGTTATTGTTAAGGCTAGTTATGAGGACAGCTGGTTTTGTTCTATGTCATATCAATGCACGACGTTGTTGAATACTGAAACCCGCTAAAGTTAAGTACCTGTTTTACATACCCTCATATTCGGTCATTGCTCTTTGAGATCAATGTCATGAGTATGGAACGGAAGCTAGGACACATGGATATCAGTAAAAGAGTTTTCTATAAAGGTTGAACCAGACTTTCGTTTACAATCACTGCAAAGGCAATTTGTTGATTTTTGTATTATCCAGCGCACGTTGATTGAATTTAGACAATAGTCCCACAAATCAAGTAAAATTCTACCAATATTTCTAACTGCAGCTCACAAATTCAAAAATGGCTGATATTGGGGGATATAAAGCGCGCAGCTTTGTATCTGAAGATATTTATTTAACTCGATGTTTAGTAGTTATCAGTAACAGTCCACTCAATGCAGCACTTCATTACGTAATGCATCATTGTCTAATGGATTAAACCATTGTTGCAGTAATCATGTTATTGTATGATAATTTATCCGCTAACACACGACCCTAACGCATCTTACAATATAAGCACTGCATTTACTTACATAAAAAACAAATTCAATTTCATGTCTTACGACAGTTGACAAACTAACAGCACTCTTTTTCATATTCAGGTAATGCTGATATGTAATAAGAATCGAATTTTAACCAACCTCATATTCTCATAAGGCTGGGGATGTTATCTGTGATGCTGATATAGAAGCAGAATCGAGTGATAAGAAACCTTTTAAGGCTGAGGATATTTTCGGTAATGCTGATATCAAAGAATCAAATGATAAACCCAGATGAGGTTTCATATGTAACAGTGACGACTAAAGTGTTTCAATCATGAGTGAGATTATTTCAATCAGCAAATCACTCATGATAGACTAATTTTAGCCGTTTTATCCTATACAATCATTGTGAATAAGAACCAAGTAAATATGACTTGCAGATTCAACTAAACAAAAAAAAAACACAAGGGTTGGCATATTTGATTGCCCAACTTTAATACTCATAGCCGTTTACAATTCGACAAAAACCTTTGAGTTATACCATAGAAACCAAGGGCTCGTTAATATTGCCAGACATACCATAACCTTAATTAGACAAGAAAAAATAAAATATCAATCCAAAAGATAGTAAACATTTTCTAGAACAAAACTGGACATCCCAACAGCGAACACTTAGAAAATGTAGAATCTATGATCGGTTGCCGCTCTTGTTCTTGTTCTTTTTGAAGTTGGGTTTTGAATTAGGGTGAGGAGTTGACTGGTGACCACCTTTCTTTCCATCTGCAAACAACATAGTCAAGTTAGTTTACATTGAACAACAACGATAATCAAATCTGGTGACTTAAATGAATATAAAAATTAACCTGTCTTCTGAGGAGTGTTGGATTTTCCCTTTTGTGGAGTGTTGTTTTGTTTCGCTTTTGGAGGAGAGTTTGGCTTTCCTTTCTTAGCAGGAACCTGTGCCGCCTTGGGTACAGCTGCAGCAGGTCTCTTAGCGGGCTTCACTTCCTTCTCCTTCTCCTTCTCCTTCTCCTTTTCCTCTTCTTCATCAGAGGAATCTTCATCCATGGAGTCAGAATCAGAGTCGTCAGAGTCATCGGAATCATCTTCAGTTACTTCCTTAACAGATGCCTTTGGCTTTCCCTGAAGAGCACCTATATATCGATACAAAAGTATTCATATTGAATTACAACCAATAGACATCAATTTAAAACCGATAACCAAATAAGGCATAAATAAGTTACCATTAGCATTAAAGTTCAGTGCCTCTTCTTCATCAGAAGAAACATCGAATTCATCGCCATCAGTAAAGCCAAAAAACAAAGCAATGGTCAAGGGTAACAACAGATTTCATTAACAAGTATACTAAACTAAAACAATTCACGAAAATGTTAAAAAGTCATATCATTATGAAAAGATATAACAGAGGATATAAGTCATCATCGCCGTTATCTGCAACATATCCACAAAAGTAAACACTTCCATCTTTCCAGCCATGTGATAGCTCCAAATCTTGCTCAAATACCAAATCAAACATGATTTGTGGTGCACGTTCAGATGACAAAGTCCCGACAACAAAGTTCTTGTCCTTGAAGTTAACCTTAACAGCAACATTTTCCACCTTTTTACCATTTTTCACCTCTCCTAATGCAACCTTCATAAAACATAGTTTATATTAAGAAAGGCGCCACATTATATAACACATAACAATGTGTACCAACTTTGCTTACATTATAGAAATAACAGTTCATCCCAAACTACTTTGCAACATACGCACTGTATTATATGATTCTTAGGACTAGCAAATCTTGAATAAACGATCTTGCAATCCAAAAAACTAGCAAAGTGGTATACTTTAATCTGCTTATGTAATTTATCATATCAACTGAATAACTTATTGTGATTGTAAATTCCTATTGAAACACATAATAATTTTTACCAAAAACATATTTAACTCAAAAACAAGTAGCGAAGTTTTATATGAACACTAAATAAAAAAAACACACATTCAACAATTACAATACTCAAAAATTTATTATAGAGATTCAAGTAACTTCTCAATAACAATACACATATATACAAAATTACAAAAAAAGCCAATTATGACTAAAAATTCAAACACTACATGAAACATAATTTCAATACTCACAAAAAAAAACTATTATAGTGGGTGTTTGTTTTAAGCTTATATAGCAGGCTTATAGCTTATTTGTTTTTTTTGGCTTATGTTTCATAAGCTCACTTTTTGTGGCTTATTTTGAAACTTTTCTAATTATATAAGCTTATCATGACATGATAAGCTTATTTCAAAAGTTTTTTCAATACTCACAAAAAAAACTATTATAGTGGGTGTTTGTTTTAAGCTTATATAGCAGGCTTATAGCTTATTTGTTTTTTTTTTGGCTTATGTTTCATAAGCTCACTTTTTGTGGCTTATTTTGAAACTTTTCTAATTATATAAGCTTATCATGACATGATAAGCTTATTTCAAAAGTTTTAAAATGAGGCTACAAAAGGTGAGCTTATTAAACATAAGCCAAAAACCAAATAAGTCATAAGCACACTATATAAGCTTAAACAAGCACCCCCAAATACATACCAATTTCATATAGATAGTCAACAATACAAATCAAGTGTACAAGAACCAAAAGTGACCAAAATATAAATTAAAAAGTACCTGGGAGATGTGAAGAAGCCTTTCATCATCAACAGAAACCTTAAGAGTTTCATTTGGTTTAACCTCAACACCTATACATAAAACATAATCAAAAACAAACATTAAAAACTATAATAGTACATGAAATAAAACACATGTAACATACTAAAAAAGAGTGTTACCCCAGAATTCCATTGCTGATGAAGATTGGATTGATGTGTTTGAAATGATTTGTGGGTTTGGAGGTGGAAAGGGTGCTGATGAAATGAAACTGCGGGTTTGAATGATGAATATATAGGTGAGCTTGTTGTTTGAAAAGGGTTTTAGGGTTTATGTGTTTTAAGGGTTTTGTGTTTTTTATTGGGCTTGGGCTTTATTTATTGTGAAAGGTTTGTCTTGGGCTTTGGTTATTGAGACTTGCACTTTGGTAACTTGTTTATTTCTTTTGTTTGTACTAGACTATACCAGATAGTTTTTAAACTATTTTCAAGGTGGTGGGCACACTTTCGACTTTTAAACCGATTGTAATAGAGGGTCGATCTTGGGTTCGGTCGAGTTTAAAACTTTTTCTTTTCTTAATTTGATGGTTGCCGGATTATGTGTTTGTAAGTATTTGTGTGTATGTGCGCGTGAGAGCTGTGATGGTGTACTTAGATTAACAATATGAAAATAAACGCGTCACGTATGAGAGCCGTGGTAGTGTAAGTTGTTGGCGAATTCTGAGTTTGGATGTGGCTTACAAGCGTGTTACCAAATTCAGTATTACAAGTTGGAGCTAAAGTCTGATATGGCTTAAAGCGTGTTATCAGGTTTCTATAATAGTAGTTGGAGTGCGAGTCCAACTCGTCCTATTTACTTGTTTATTTAAGATATTAATAAAATGTAATCCTAGTTATAGTCTAACGAGAATAGGTTAGTCTATATATACCGAGAAGGGTAGGGAATTACCTTTGTACCGAATGAAGTTTTAGAGTAAGATTTCTTCAATAAATAATACCTGCGTGTTTAGGCAGTAAACTTCATGTTCTTGTGTCGTGTATACCTGTTGTGTTGCGTACTCTGATAACCATCAATTGGTATCAAGAGCTTGGTTGATTCGTGGAGGATTGTGTTGGGTTTTATGACCTAATTAACAATTAATTAACACGAGTACGCAGCGGAATTAAAGATCACATGTAGAACATATTAATTAACAAGGATAGCAGATGATTACCTTTTAGCACGAAACGATACACCGTTTAAAGGTAACCGTTAACACCGTCTTCTATATACGCGT
>BQNB010072479.1:19114-32425 GCA_026074375.1 Tanacetum coccineum
AATTCAAAGTCCGGGATTAAGGTCGACAAAGCTAAAGTTGATGTTATAGCTAAACTCCCTCATCTGACTATTGTCAAAGGCGTTCTAAGTTTTTAGGTCACGCGGGGTTCTATCGTCGATTTATTCAAAAAAATTCTAAAATCGCCTGGCCGATGACCCATCTTCTTGAAAAAGAAACTCCGTTTATTTTCTCAAAAGAACATATTGAAGTGTTTAATATACTTAAACAGAAGTTAACCGAAGCCTCGATTTTTATTGCCCCCTATTGGGACCTAACATTTGAAATTATGTGCGACGCTAGATTACGCGGTAGGTGCAGTCTTGGGGCAACGTAAGACTAAACATTTTCTGCCGATATACTATGCTAGTAAGACCATGACGGATGCTCAAGTACATTACACTACTACGGAAAAAGAGTTATTATTCGTGGTGTATGCTTTCGAGAAATTCTGACTTTACTTTGTCTTATTGAAGACCATAGTGTAGACGGACCACTCGGCTCACAAATATCTTCTTGCTAAGCAAGATGCCAAGCCGAGATTGCTCTGGTGGATTCTCTTACTCTAAGAATTTGATGTCATCATGTGTATTAAAAAAGGAGCCGAGATTCTTGCGGCCGACCACTTATTAAGATTGAAAATACCCCTCCAAGATGTTCTCGAGAACAAGTAAATTACCGCAAACTTTCCTCTCCGAGACCCTCTGGATATGATATCTTTTTTGGTGATTCTTAGTGTCCCCCATGGATTTGCCAAATTGCAATAACAATGCGGGGAATTTTATTGTTAAAGGGACTGTTGTCCTAACAAAAGAAAATTACTTTAAGGATGTTAGCCATTATTGTTTGGGACGAACCCTATTGTTTAGGATTTGTGCGGATTCAAATGTATTAGGACGATTGTTCCACGGCAAAGGAATGGATGCGTTGATTTCCTCATACTTAGTCATAATGGACCCACAAGGGGGACATCATAAGGTGCAATAACACCTGCTAAGAAAGTCTTTGATTCCAGTTTCTATTGGCTGGCTATTTACCGAGATGCCCATGACTTGGTTACACGATGTGACGCTTGTCAACGTCAAGACAAAATCTTGCAAAAAGATGAAATGCCTCAAAATGCAATTTAAGTATATGAGATCTTTGACATGTGGGGCATCGATTTTATGGGACCGTTCCCGTCTTCTCGAGGTAACAAGTACATTCTCGTGGCCGTCAACTACTTGTCAAAATGGGTTGAAACAAAAGTGCTCCCCACTAACGATGACTGAGTTCGTTGTTTAAATTCTTAAAATCTCTTTTTGCCCGATTTGGAACTCCTCGTGCTATAATTAGTGATCACGGTACCCATTTTTGTAATGATCAATTTGCAAAAGTTATGCTTAAATATGGAGTTACTCGTCGTCTTTCTACCACGTATCATTCACAAACGAGTGGACAAGTGGAGGATTCAAATCGTGGTTTGAAACGTATTTTAGAAAGGACAGTAGGTGAAAATCGATGTTCATGGTCGATAGTTAGATGATGCATTATGGGCCTTCCGAACCGCTTTCAAAACACCCATCGGGTGCACTCCTTATAAGCTAATTACGGGGAAAGGCTTTCATCTTCTATCGAGCTTGAAACAGAAGGCTATTGGGCTTAAAACATTGTTAATTTTGATCTTAAGGCCGCATGGTGATCACTGGAAATTTAAAATGAATGAAATTAAATAAACTCCTGGGATCAAGCCTTATGAGAATTCTGTTAATCTACAAAGAGAAAACGAAAAGATTCATGACTCCAAAGATTAAGAACACCGCGTTTTCAATGTTCGGTGATTCGAGTTCTTCTCTTCAATTCTCGATTAAAGATTTTCTCGGGCAAGCTTAAAACCCTTGGGACCAGGACCATTCACGTTAATCAAGTTTTTCCATTATGGTCGTCGTCGAGATATCTCAATCGTACGGACCAAACTTCAAGGTGAATGGTCATAGACTTAAACACTATTTTGGAGGGGACATACCAACTATGGTTGTCCCGGATCTCCAAACTTTCCCCATGGACCATTAAATTCCCGAGGTGAGTCAGGCTCGTGATCGGTTAACAAAAATAAGCGCTTCGCGGGTGGCAACCCATGCTTATCCCTAGTAGTAGTATAATAATGAATAAGTGTGATGTGAGGAGGCTCGCCTCTTCCTTTCTCGTGTTTTGTGATTTATGTTTTATGTCAGGATTTGAAAGGATTTTGAAGACTCTCGATGCTGTGGTTTTGGTCCCTCGTTTCACTCCGATCTTCGGTCCTTGCATGTTTATGGGAATCCGTATATCCTAGATCTTATTGATTAACGTTTATCTGTTAGCATATTAATAAAGGCTTTAGATTTGCGTAAGAGACCCCGTAATCTTGGATTATGCCTTAAAATTATATGTGGCGGTGACAGTCTTTTTACATTGAGGAACAATGTGTGTTCTAGTATGGGGGGATTTTCGATTTGATCTTACTTGCATTTGCCTTGTCTTCACGTAACCCCGTTTTTCTACCAAAAATAGAAAAAATATGCCAAAATTAAAAAAAATAAAAACAGAATAAGTGTTTTGACACGTACTTTTGTCTTTTTAGGAATAAATTTTGACTTGATCGAGCATGTTGCGCTCTAGCTTGCCCCTTAACTTATATAAATTTAAGCTTTTGCTAGTTTTTTATACAAGAAGCTTTAAAACGCGAATTCTAGCTTATAAAGAGCCAAGAGTTTGCAAGTTTCCATGATAGACTTTAAATATGCAAAATTTGTTTTATTTGACTAAGCATTCGCGGATCTCTTTAGTAAAGATTTTAAATTTTCAAAGAACGAAAAATGATAGAGTTTTATATAAGTTAGATGCTAAACATAGAGTAGTTGGATCTCTTTCAAGCTCATAGAGGTTAATTGTGGCTTTTTGCTCCCACCAGCTTAATAAACGTTATAGGGTAAAATCCATAAATGCTTAATGTACTTTCAAAAAAGACTCATTCTACATACTATACCTTTTTTATTGTTATTATTCTTATCCAACTCTAGTTTTTTTTCATTACACATACTTTATATAAAAATAGATAAAAACGTGTATAAAAACGCATATAAAATCATAAGATAAAATCTATAAATGCTAAATGTACTTTCCAAAAAGACTCATTCTACATACTAAAATTTATATAAAGTATGTGTAATGAAAAAAAACTAAAGTTGGATAAGAATAATAACAATTAAAAAAGTATAGTATGTAAAATGAGTCTTTTTTAAAAGTACATTAAGCATTTATGGATTTTACCCAACGTTATATAATTGTTAATAAATAAAGTTGCTTTATGTTTTTGCGATTCTTAGTTTAGATCACTTTGTAGAGATTCCTTCTGTTGAAAGTAAGGTACACATCAAGGTTTTGTCAGTGTTGTGGGGAAATAGGCTTTTGATTCCTGACGGCTTGCTACCGTTGTCTAGGTAGTTAAAAGACCACATGACTTGAAATTTGGCTAATAATAATAAGTTATGTAATAAACCAAAGCCGATATAAGACCACTACCTCTTGCCGGCTCACAACCGATGTGGTAGTCGTTTAAAGGGTGGAGGTAATAATAATGATAATAAAATTGTGGGCTAATAAAAGCTTACTGCCTCTTGCCGGCTCACAACCGATGTGGCAGTCTTCTAAATAAGGCACATAGTAATAATCCGAGACTGATAAAAGTTTGCTGCATTCTGTGCCGGCTCACAACCGATGTTGCAGCCTTCTAAAAGGTCGAGGATCACCGAGGTCGAAATAAGACTCCTGGACCATGGTCGGCTCGCATACCGATGTGGCAGTTGTTTAAAGGACCGAGGTTTAATAATGTTGCAATAATAATAATAATAATAATAAAGCTAAATTTTGACTCCGGGTTATCTAAAAAGAATAACTCCTAAATCATGTGAAATTAGAACCTTAATGTGGACTTTATTCTCACCATATCGTCTCTTTAGGAAAGGATTTCTTTTTAGTTTTTTTTTTTTTTTTTATGAACTAATTGTGGTCTAACGGGTTTTACTTTATATGATTAAGATATTAATTATTTGTCACAAATAATTATTGATAATAAAATCTTTACGAGGATATAGGAATAAGGGGCGGAAAAGTAGCTAGCATCACGCAATTAGCAATCTATGAGTAGTAGTTGACATACTTAAACTTGTATTTAACAATGATTTCGTTTTTAAGCATGGTTTGGGGCGGGTGAAAAATCTAGGACGATGAATTTATCTATTTAGTATTTCTTGTTCCATGAAGTTATGATATGTATGAACGATAATAAATGCATAAAAATGGTAAAACTAGTGATTTCTTAATCCCCTTAGATGAACACTTAGCTACTTTTTCGAGGTAATTAGTCTAAGGGGGTAGAAATTTTTGGTTTTCTAAGTTTGTATTTATGACATTGCGTGAGGACACGACAATAGTTTAGTATGGGAGATTTTGGTATGTGCTTAAATACACATACCTTTTGCCTAATAAACCGAAGTTAAAAAGACCTTAGTGACCATAAATAAAGAAAAATGCATGTATTCGCTTTGTATTGTGATGAAATCTGTGTCTTACGGGTAACGAATATTGCACAAAAGGACTAAAACGAAACAAATCGGACAAAACCGAGCACGAGAATGGAAAGAGCGTGAAAAACCGAAGCCGAAGGCGCATACATCTTTAAATGGGCCAACCCGTACCCATTTAATGGGCCGGGTCAGCCCATTAACAATGTATAACCTTAAAGCCTAAAAACCTTTAATCCATTTATAAACTAAATGTCCAAATCCATTTCATTTAAACTTGGCCCAATTTATAAAAGCCTATTTTCTCAAACTTTGAACCAATCAAACTTATATCAAACAAAAAAACGAGTAAATGAGATTTACTGTTCATCTCCTTTTTCCCTCCCTTCACCATCAACAAAATCACACGCATGGTAAAATCCTCACTCTCACACGCTCCCCTCTCCTTCTAGAAGCTCAATGACGCACGCAATGACGTTTTGGCAGGGCCCACACCTGGAATCCTCTACTCTCTCATTGGCTATGGATGCGTGGCACATGATCTAAGGACTCCAAATGATTGCTTGGGGATTGGACAAGATTAGAAGGCTAGGATTGAAGGCTTACACGCTCCTAGGGTTTTGGATCCTTCCTCTGAGCACTATATAAGAAGAGCTCCTCTCACAGATGGGGTGTCTAGTTTTAGCTTATTTTTGTGTTAGTAGCTTATTTGTAACGTTTAGCATATTATATTTTCTTTTCCAGCATTGTAAACTTTTCTATTATTAATAAAATTGCAGTTCTTTTAAATCTTAATGTTTTAAATTCTGTTTTACTTTAGCTTATAATGATTTAAATGTCACTTAATAAGCTCTAATAAGCTCCTAGTTAACTAATAAGTTAGTATACACTCAGTTAAGCTCTCTAAGGCTTAACTGATTAAGCTACTTACCTCAAATCTCTTCTAAATATACCTCAACTTATGTAGATGATAAGCTAATTTGAGATGGGCTTATGGACAATACCAGCTTGTTTTTAAACAAGCTGAAGCTTGTAGATCAGCTCTTTGAGAGCTTATTTATCCCTGTTTAGGTAGGACAAAAGGTACTTCTCCTTTTACTCATTTTTAGCTTGATAACTGTTTTGCTTATATTTTGCTTATATTCTGCTTAATTGTGCTTAATCTTGCTTTAATAATGCTTAATCTGTCTTATTATTGCTTATCTCATTTAGTTTAAAGTATTTAATAATCTGTTTTTAGCTTTTAGATTCCAACAGATATGAGCATGCGAGACTAAAGATCAGCGTATGGCAAAGTCAAAGTGAAAGAAGATCACAAAGTAATTCAGAGAAGTAAAGCTTAAACAAGTCAAAGATCAAGATCAAGTCATCACATCAAGTTCTGAAGATCATGATCAAGGTATTAAAGTTTGAATTACCAAAGCACAACAAGTGAAGTACCCTATCTACATCGAGCTAAAGAGACAAGCACGAGTGAGATAACTTCTCATGACCTCATCTAGGGGGAGACTGTTAGGATCACATAATTGGACCCGAACAAAGAAGCTTCGGTCATTCGAAGATACAAGACAAAAGTCTAGCTCGAAAGACAATGTTAATTAATGTTTATTATGTATACGGACCAAGTTGTAAAAAGCCCAAAAAGAAAGCCCTCAAAGGCAAATCCTAGTTAGTATAAATACACCTAGTTTAGTCAAAAATTAGGTTAGCTACTCTATTATTATTTTTCATCTTAAGGGTTTGTAGCAACTCTTGTTTTTCATTCAATCAAAAGTCTTTAATGTTTAATCTCTTGTGCTATTGATCTTGTGTTTAATCTATGGAATGATCTAGGGATCCTACAAACTAATTATATCTTATTTTTGCTTAAAAGTTGTTTTGAGGTCTTATTCATACTTCCATTTTGGTTCTAAATGCAGTAAAATGGTTTTGGGTTATGTGTGCATTTGCTTGTGAGATTTAAGTCATAATCTGTCAAAGTGTTGGTTTCAGTTTTAAAGTTTAAAAGTCCACTTTTCAATCACAAATCTAGATTAGTTAAATTTAGTTTTAGAGTCTGAAAATTAGTTCATAAGCTCATTGTGATATAAGCTTAATTTGCTTGAGCTTATTTTGTAGTTTAGCTTTCATTTGCTTAGCTTAATTTAGGCCTGCAGTTAGTGTTTTAGCTCTTAGAAAATTTTTGAAAAAACCAAAACCACTTTTCAGTCTAAATTGTTATATTCATTAGTCATTATCTAGCTTATTATTGTTCCTTAGTGCTTAATTTTTGCTTATTCTTATAGCTTATAGTAGTAGCTTAATCTGTTTTGAGGTTTTAAGGATTAGCTTATTGATTTACTAGCTTAAAACTTACCTTAAAAAGTGCTCTTTAGACTGTTTTTAGTAACTTTTAGCCAAAATAACTTATTTGATTTCTGAGCTTCTAGCTTGTTTAGAAATGTTTAAAGTAGGATAGATTAGCTTATTAAGTGTGGTTCAGTGTCCTAATAGCTTATTTGGTCTAAGATTAGCTTATAATAGCTTTTTGTGCATAAACAGTTTAAGACTTAGAAGCTTAAAAGCTTCTAAGTAATTATGTGTCTTGTTCGAGCTTATTTCTAGCTTATTATTAAGTTTTGTAAAAAAGTTGTTTTATTAAAGTTGTTTATTTTTATCTTAAGTTTAGCTGTTTTTCAAAAAGAAATTAATTTTTTTTTTCTTTCAAAAAGGTAAGGTCCAGGACTCGAACCTGCGACCTCACCCTCAACACACACACTACTTAACACTGCGACCTTGGGTCTTTTTCGTTATACCTTCACTCCATTTTCCTTTTAAGCCTTTTTGTAAGTTTAAGCTTTTAGCCCTTTTAGGCTTATTTCCGGCTTATTGAGATAAGCTGGTGAACCCGTTTTATTTTTCTTGGATTCTAAATAGCTCAAAGTATTTTTCGTGATTTTTTCAGATTTTTATAAATTAGTTTAATATTTTTTATAATATTTTTAGAATAAATCTGTTTTTAATTCATAAAAAATTAAATAAAAGTCAAAAAAATCTAATTCTTTTTTCTAAAATTATTTTTTTATCATTTAGGACTGTTAGAAATTAAATTTAAATTTTTAGGGTTAAAATTTGATAATTTGAGTTTTAAGTCGCGTTTTTAGATTCCCGTTATCGTTTTTTAGTTTAAATCTTTAATTGCTTTAATTGTTGTTTGCCTTTATTTGTTTTTTGCATTAGTAGAAATAGAATCAAAACCAAATCTTTGATCATTCAAATCGCGTGATCACAAACTTAACCACGATTCTCCATTCACACTTCGTTGGGACTACGACCCAGGAAGATTTGGTCATCACTTTTCCTAAAGTGATTTTCATTTTTTTACGTAATATTTTCTCTTACTATTATTTAATATTTTAGTTATATATATATAGGCTATTAGGCTAAGTACCAAGTTTTTGGCGCAGCTGTCGGGGACGTGTGTGTGATTATCGTGTTTACGTTTGAAGATTAATGTTTGAAGACCCTTCCTCGTGAAGTTATCGTTTTCTTTTATATAAAACTAAAAAAAATACAAAAATATTTTATTTTCGTAGATTTATTAGAAAAACAAAAAAAATACTTTTCCTAAAGTATTTGAAAGACCAAAAAAATTAAAAAAACAACAAAAGCAACCGTTGTGTCACTTGTGAAATCGGCTCACATTTAGATTACAAACTATAAGAGAGATATAAGGAGAGTTGATCCTACGATCTCGACCCGAAAGAAGAAGGTTTTTAAAACGCTTCGCGCTTACCCGCTCCTCCGCTTCTTTGTGCGTTTTCTAGAGAGCTACCGTACACTTGTTCGATTATCGGTTACAAAAATATTATTTTTTCTCTTATTTTATTTTTAGTGCATGCGCACTCGCTCTTCATCAGATTTAATTGTCGAATCTTCCACGACTCCGAAACGTCGTAATCGTAGACGTTCCAAGCAAAGAGTCGACCATTTTCTCTTGAAGAGACTTCCGTAGTTACGATGGCCGATTAATGTACTATGGCAGAATTACTCCAAGTACCCACCGAGGGTTACGGAGATGCTATCGTTATTCCCGCTATTCTCGCGGAGAATTTTGAGCTTAAACATAGTCTTCTAAATTGATTTGATTCTTTAGTATATATAATATATAAGTAATATATATATATAACTAAATATCAAATAAAAGGAGAGTAAGTATTCTGTAAGGTTTTAAAGAAGGAAAAATGCTTTTAACCAAAGCAAAATTCAAAACCTTCCCGGGTCGTTTCTCATAGAGGCGTGAATTGAAAATCGTGATTAAGTTCGTGATCGCGTGATTGAATAAACAAAATTTTAATTTGGATACTAATTCTACAAATAACATGCAAAAACAAGTAAAAACAAGCCTAAAACGAAAACACTTAAAGATTTAAACTAAAAACGAAAACGGGATCCTAAACCCGCTCTTTAAAAATCTAAATTCTACAAATTTAACCCTAAAAATGCAAATTTAATTTTTAAAGGTCCTAGATGATAAAAGAAAATTAAAAAAAAGAATTATATTTTTTTGACTATCTTTTGACTAAAACTCCTTGAGATGCTTTGACAATTATTGAAAACAAATCAAAAGTTCACAATTCACGAAATAAACTGGTTGTTTCCAAAGTGAATGCTAATACTTCTTCTACCATGGCATGTCCATCGGAGATGGCCGCTCTCACTGATGTCGTTAATGATATACTTTGTCATGTTAAGACCTCATCTCCAGAGACCGTTAAAGCAATTTTTGAAAGTTGTGTGACTTGTGGCGGACCACATCCCTACTATGAGTGTCTTGTCGCCAATGTTAACACTTTTAATGCTTCTGCAGCCGCAACAACCTATAATCATAATCAAGGATATCGTCCTCAAGGAGACCCTAATTATCGTGCTAGCAATCAAATGAGACCACCTGGTTTTCCTCCCGTGCAAAATAATCAAAACCGTTTCAATCAAAATCATGGGTACAATCAGAACCGAGGAAATAATGTCAATCAAGGTAACCAGAATTATCAAGCTCCACCTCAAGTTGGACCTTCAAACGATCTCTCGAGCTACATGAAATAAATGACGTTAATATGAGAGTAATGCAAAATCAAATAAGCAATATGAGGACGGAATAAAAGAAAGATACGAATACTACGTTGAGTAGACAGAACAATGGGTTCAAGAATGAGTTAAGGAATGAGTTAATGAATGATATCAAGAACATGATGAACAGTTTTTTTCAAATGAATACCGCTTCTTCTTCGGGTTCAGGTTCACTTCCTAGCAATACCGTTGCTAACTGGAGATGTAACTTAAAAGCAATCACCACCCGAAGTGGTATTTCTTATGATGGACCTCCAATTCACCTTCCTTTCCTCCTCTTCCTAAGGTGGTGACGGGAACCGAGGTGACAAAGTATAGGGTGCAACAGAGTACCGAATCAATCCAACCTCTGGGTAGTCCAAAATTCAAGCTCTGATTGATGAGCCCGTTGTTGCTCCTTAAACCTTAATGTTTTTACCTTATCCTTCATGAGCTAACAAAAGAAGCTCCTGTGAAATAAGATGATAATCTAGCTTTGAAATTGTTGACATCTTATAGGGAATTACATTGAGCTAGTTTCGCGGATGCTCTGATACATATGCCGAAATTTGCTTCAATGGCTTCTGTACTTTGGTAAAATTTCTTTAACCATTCGTCTTGCTCAGCTTGTCTCTTAGATGCTTCCTCTATGTATTTATTGATTATTTCAGTTAGGCTGGGTCTCTTTTCTCTTGATGAGGGCTGGTCATATCCTACTTTATTAAATCTTCCGTCATATCTGTTGTTTGGGAAAGGTCAACTGATTTCTCCATATCTAACTTCTTCCATTCCTTTAACTTCCTCGTTAAGAGGACAGTCTTTATCAAGGTGGGCTCCTTCGCAGGTTTGGCATCCTACTTGAATAGCGTGAACATTCTCTTTTAGTTTCTTCATGTCTCGACCTAGGTTTTCTAATTTTTTCACGATAGCAGCGATTCCTTCAGAACTACTACCTTCAATACTTTTGCTAGATGACCCATCATGCCACTTTTGGGAGTGGCCGGCTAGATGACCCATCATGCCACTTTTGCTAGTCTAAATCGCCATTAATGCTTGGACAGTTGTCATGTCAGGAATTAGCCCTTGTGAGTCAAGCAATTGGTGTTTCATGGCCCCTAAACGGTTATAGAAGATGTTTACCTTCTGATGGTTATTGATGTCATGAGTGGGGCATTTATATAGAAGGTCATTATACCATTCCCAAGCTTGGTATAAGGTCTCGTCTCCTTCTTTCTTGAAGTTGCGGATTTCCTCAAGCTGCATGGCAGTTCTTGATGGTGGACAGTACCTTAGGATAAAGGCCTTTTTAAGGAGATCTTAAGAATCGACGGTTTCAGGGGGAAGTCTGTCCACCCATCTCTTAGCGGCTCCAGTCAAAGTAATAGGGAAGACGCGTAGCATGACAACATCGTGTGATACACCGGGTATGTTGAATAAGCTGACGATGTCTAAAACTCATTCCACATGCTCATGGGCATCGTCGTTCTTGTTTCCGGAAAAAGTATCCTCCCTCAATTCCCGCATGAATTGACTCTTTATTTTGAAATTCACATTGTCTCTAATTTCCGGTTTAACCACGCCAGGTGCCTAGTTTCCTCGAAACAATGCTAGATACTGCTCCATAGTGAGGTTATCGATTTCCCCCTCAGCCATTATGAATATTTATTAAATCAAATTAAAACTAATTTTAGTTCCCCGGTAACGGCGCCAAAAACTTGATGCGTATTTTACTTTAAATATATTTTTACCAAGTTTTAAATTTATAAAACTCAATTACCGATACATGCACTAACAGGCAGAGAACTCGGTCATATGTAGTGCAGTAGTTTGGTAAATCCGAGGTCGTCCCAAGAGCTAAGATTAAATAGTTTAATTTGATTATTGTCACGATTTGAAAATTGTTTTAAGTTGATTTTAAGAATTACGGAAAAGTAAATACAATAAAGTAAATAGATAGAAGAATTAAGGGAGAAAGGCGTGCTAACCTAACCATTTCATTACCAATGCTATGATTACATTTTCATGTGCAATGTTTAATTATAAGTTCCATTAGTGGTTCTAAAGTCAACAGACCTGAATTTTCATTTAAGGTCTGTCCTATGCTTACTCTGCGATCCCACATTCCCCTACGATCACACGAGCATGGCATCCAAGCTTGTAGTGGTTAAACCCCAACTACCCTTAAGACCAATCTATAATCTAAATCGATTATTAACCCCCTCTGAAAGAGTTCCCATGCTTTATACGTATTTAATGTGACAAAGGCGGTAATCTGTTTAATTCCTACACTAGGGATAGATATCAAGCTACCCTAGTACCCCACTAATCCTAAGTTCAACATGGTAAGTCTAATATCAGGATTAATACGATCTAAGCCACCCTTTATACTACCAAAACATGAGGATCGATGAAAGGCTATAAGGATATCTAACAGAACCATAATTAAACAAAAAATCATAATTACAACAATAGTAACTACATGGTTAAGCCAACAATAGGAGTGCTTAGCCGCTCATAGTAACAACAATGTAAGAATTAATGAATAAAGACATGGATTGAATCATCATAATTCTTACAAAGGATGAAATGAACGATTAAATATAATAAGTATGCTAGTGGCTTCTCCCTTAGACCTTCAGATGAAATGATTTAAACCTTAGGGGTTTAGTTCACCCCTTAGAACAGTGTGTGAAGTGTGAGTGATGCTGAATGAGCCGGATGAGGGCTCTATTTATAGGATTCGAAAGGTTTACGGTGTAACCCTTATGGGATGTTACGCCGTAATCTTGCTACGTAATCAACCAATCTTCTATGCATAAAAGGATGTTACGGCGTAACCCTGTCACATATGTTACGTCGTAACGCTGAGTCAGATACATCATCTCTTGTAGATTTGAATGTTGCGGCGTAATCTTGGAGACTCTTTACGCCGTAAAGGGTGTGATGACTGATATGTGAGAAATCACATATCCATTTTATACTAAAAATAACCCTAAAATGATCAAATTGTGCAAATTATGCTTGTATATTGCTTGTTTTGTCATTTGTGGTGTGTAGGTATGGATATTGCAAAAATCCCAAGAAAACGGCCAAAACCGGGCAAAGACGAACACAAGAACGGATAGAGTGCACAAGAGCCAAAAGTTTTTTTAGCAAAATGTCAACAAAAAGTCAACAATGGTCAAACCTTGGTCAACCACAAAAAGACAAAACTTTCAAAATACCAAAAGTGCCCTTAATGCTAAATCATTTTGCACTAAAAGTCCAAAAACAATAACACCGTTAGTCCTTTAACACTTAAAGACTAACGGTCGTTAAATTGTTATTAACCAAAACCAATTTCCTTTACCTTAGCCCAAAACCCTTTTAACCGAGCCCAAAAACCCTTATAAGCCCAAGTCAACTCTCCCTTTACCCCGGGTCAAACACAAAACAAATAGAAAAGGGGGACGGGAAAAACAGTTTTACTGTTTACCCGTCTTCCCCAATTCACCATCCTCGTAATTAACTCAATTAAAATGAAATTAACCCAATCCAACGTGGCCTCAGATATACCAAGTACCAAGTACCAAGTTCCACCTCAGCCTAAGAAGACATCACCAAGAGCTTTGATTGGCCACTTCTGACAAGGGAATGCCACGCGGGCTACAAAGAAACACACCAAAAGAGAAATATTGCACT
>BQNB010072480.1:4106-32424 GCA_026074375.1 Tanacetum coccineum
TTTCAACTATTTTTCTATTTTCTATGATTTATCTAAGAAAAAGATATTATCTAAAACCTATTTTAATTCCTAGAAAATACAAATTTAATTGGAAAAATAAAGAAAAATACTTTTTAACTACTTAAGATGTGCAAAAAATCAATGGCACAAAAATGCCCAATTTTTATAACCTAATTGAACCCTAATTTGATCAATTAAAATCTAACCCTAATTTTATTAAAACTAATTTTAAAAATAATAAAACTATTTTATTTATCCTAAAAAGACAGGGTAGGAAATGTCACAAACGAAAGTAAAGGGTAGGCGAGTAAACTAACTAGAATTTACACTCTAATACAAACGGGCAACCCTATACTATTGCAAAAATACAAAACAGACCCTACGATATGGCTTATTTTTGGCTTATTAAAAAAAATGAAATTCAGCTAAAACTTAAAACTACAAAGTTGTTAATGAGCTTATAGACTACAACTTTAACAAAGGCACTAACTACTTTTGACAACTTAATAAGCTAGAAAATTAAGCTCTTTAAAACTGTTACAGAAACTAAGCATTTGCTAGCTTTTTCAAACTCTTGCTTATATCTAGCTTATTTCTAAATGAAAATAAAAAACAAAAGAAGCAATATGAAGCTTATGATGTGTGCTATAGATTTCTACCAAAAGATAAGCTATAATAGAACAAGAATTACAAGAAATTTGTTGTTGAGAAGTGACAGTTTAAGCTTAAAACTGAAATTAAGCTTTTCCTAATAAGCTAAAAAGCTCAATTCTAAATTTTAGAAACCTAAACTTTGAAGTTAAGCTATACTAAGTATGTAGAATTAACCTAGATAAAAGGATTTTTTGAATGAACAACTAGAAAAGAGAGATCTTAAAGAAATAAGCTAATGATATTACTGCTGCTAATACCACTTTTGCTAGTACAAATAAGCTAGATTGAAAGCTGAGAAATGAAACTTAAGTGATGATTTTTATAGAACTAATGGAGTACTAAAAAGATTCTTAATCCTAGATTCTAACTCCTAATTACACAGGCTAAAAGACAGCTAGAAAATTGAACAGCAACAACAGTATTAACTGTTGTTGCTGATTTATTTGACCAAATTCTAAATGCAAGCTAAGTTTTAAAGGTAAAACCTCTCTAAACTAATTCACTTAGTGCTACTAATCCTATATTTACCACAATGGAAAACTAGAAAGCTATAAATCTCTTAAAGCTAAAACCACTAAATACCTTAAAACTGCCCTGGTGCTAAAACAAAGTTTTTAAACTCTAAAATTTTAAATTCTTCAAACTAACTTTCAAAACCATTTTAAAACTTGAACTTGTTAAAAACCTCAACTATTTAAAAAACTTTGACAGGGAAATGTTGACTCTACAAGTCAAAAAAGCATTACCCCAAACACTAGTTTAACTAAAAACTGTCTAAACTAATTTTACTTAAAATCTATTTCAAAGCTAAAACTATCAAAACCTTATATCTACTCAGTCTAATACTAACCTATTTAAGCTATTTTAGCTCTAAAATGCCTAGCTTATTAGAAGTATTAAGCTACTTTGTCAGCTAGCTCTTTATACTACTATGACAGAATTTAAGAAAATGAGTACTAAATGGACTTTAACTACAACTAGCTTAAACATTTGCATATCTATATTAACTAAGCTAATTTGAAAAGAATAAAGCACATAGAAAATCAAAGAAATAAGCTAAATGAATAAGCTGAAATGATTTTAAGAATATGAAACCTGAGATTATTGTAGTCTCAGAACCAAGCCACTCTTGTTGAGTGAGTGGCTTAAAAATATAAACCTAATGTGGCACCTTGCCTCTAAACCAAAAAGCTTTAAGCTCAATAAGCTGATTTGAGCTTATTCTCCAAATAGCTTCCAATTTGAACTCAATTGAATTCAAATGAATAGAATTGAACACTTAATAGACTAAGACAGTATTTAGAAAGCTTATAACAAGAATTGAACAACTTTTGAACTTTAGAAAAGGTAGTAAGCTAAAAACAGCTTATTACAAGCTTATTGCTTAAAAACGGCTTATTATTTGAAAACTTTAGAACAAACACAACACAACTAGCTTTTATTGCTTAGAAATGAAAAGTACAAGAGAAATAACAAGAGGTACAACTGAAATGAAGGATTTAAAAATCTTAATTGCTACGATGAACAGTAACTAACAAGAGAAAATTACAAAAATAAAATGCACTAACTAAAACTAACTAACTCCTAAAACTGAATTGAGAACTTGTATTTATAACTGAGAGTGATGAGAGAATGAGACTCTTGATCATTTCTAGCCCTTGGATCTTTTCTCCTTGATTTTTGGCTGTTGATGATTATTGATGAGGTGTTCGAGCCAATTAGAGCTTGACACGTGTGCAAAGTGACGTGGAGTTGCTTTAATACGAGGTGGTGTTAAGTGTGGAGGAGCGGGGAAGGATTTAAGCAAGCTGGGTTTTTGTTGAGTTTTGGCGGGAAAGTCAGTTGTAAACGGTTATAGAGAAAAGGTGTGCCGCGTTTCATTTGAATCTTTTAATCATCCAAATGAGCCCTTAAACTTTGCACACTTGTCATTATAGATCCTTTGACTTTCTTTTCTTGTTGTCAGGCTGATCCGGCTTTTGCAATTGGCTTTCATTCTTCACTCTTGTATTGTCTTGCCATACATGTCACTTTCCAAACTCTTGTTATAACTGAAAAAGGGGCCAAGAATGGAATGAAAAGAGAACCAAAGAACAAGGTCCACTCTTGCCCTCTCCCCATTACTCTCTTTTTAATACCTGCACCCATAACTGTACCGTATACCACTTCCCGCCAAACTCAAACCACCCTCTCCCACGGTTTCTAGCTCCAAACCACCTCCCTAGTATACTTCCCAGCTCACCCATTACCCCCCTTTCCCCACAAACCCATTACCCTATATACCCATCCACTATGGCAAATCACTCAGCCCGAAGAACCCCCATCAATGGCTTGAAATGATGTAAGGCCATGAAAGGCCTTAGGATACCAGTTGGTGGGAACTTGTAACACTCAGCAAGCAAGCACATCCCAAGACCAAAGTAAGGCTTTTGACCTCTATAAAAAGAGAAGAGAACAAGCCGATCAACACACACCCTGTTTTTACTTTTGTAGTTTAAAAATTGTAATTAAGTATTCTTAAAATTTGTTGTACTCAGTTTAGTTTTTAGTTTTTGTTGTAATACTTTCAGTGTCTAAAAAAGACTTGATGCGTCGTATTTGGCAAGGTCGATACGGCGTATTGGGCTGGATTCCTTGGAGTGTGCGCTACAATCATAATAAATCTTTGATATCATTCCTAATTTACTTGATTTACTGTATCTTCGAATAGTTATCTTCATGGATACGGCATATGTAGACAGCATGGATATGCCGTATTAGGAATTGGTCAAACGCGTTTTCTTGTAAACTCTTGGCGCTGATACGCCGTATCTCTTTTGCTGGATACGGCGTATTGGTGAAAATTCAGCAATCTTCAAATATCTTCATTTTAGGTCCAAATTATGCGCCTTTTAGCTTGTCTTTACAAAACATTCTTGAATGACTGCATTTATCAACTTTAAAGCAATTAAGTACCAAATAATGTAAGAATTATATAAAAGTGGGCAAAACGGATGGGATAAATAATATAATAAAGTGATGTTATTTGATGTCATCACTCTCCATATAGTAATTTATACATCTAGAATCATAGTATCACAAATGTTGTCCTGCTAAATCTGTGTCTAGGATACGCTTCGAGCTTAACTTGTTAATTGGATATTGCCAATGGTTTATTGATCGTGTTGACTAGAAGGTGAACCTAGATAATTCAACAAATAACATTTTGATTCCATTTGATAGTTGGACATGTGTACTACTAGTTTATAAATCACCATTAAGCGGTAAGTGGGTAAAGTCTCTATGAGCTAGGGTTTAACAAGATCACCATTGCTTTAATCTCTAAGATAGATTATAAACAGCAAATAAGGATGATTTATGCGGATGCTTTAATTGTGATAGAATTAATGTGTCTAGGTCTTAGGATGATGTAACGCCTAAGTCTTAAGAATGATATACCGCCTCGAGAGAAGAAATCATTGCACTTAATAAACAAACCAACTTTCTAATCGGATTAATAATGGTTAATACAGTTTTCTTATATTTGGTTCGACCGCTCTTTTATCTTTTGTTAATTTGCTTGCATGGGTTAAAGTGCCTTGAATTGATTGTAGTCACCAACAAAACCGTGCCAGTCTCCCAGACTAAAAACTCCTCTTTTCCCGTTAGAATTAGGATTAGGACTGACATATGTTTAGAATAGAATAGAATTAACATAGATTAGACAACCAAGATATTAATTAAATTGATAGATTTAACCTCGCTTTAAGTGTTCGACACCCTACTTACCACGAAACTACTACCGACCGGGTACACTGCCCGTTAAAGTGTTGTTTTTGGTTTAGTCGGCAAAATATAAATTTAAAACATGAATCATAAAAATATACACCACACAACGACACATCACCCCCTAATTATCCGGCACAAAATTTGTCTGCACCAAAGGGGATGATGGTGACGTGATGTTTATTGAGATAGTTAAGAAGAATGATGATTCTCGCAAGGAGGAACCCATAGCAGGAGGATTAGAGGTGGAATATTTTGATATATTCCCAACTCAAAGCGAGCTTGCGTATCACAAATATCTTATGTGTGACCCTATCCCTTTAATATTCCTGAGAAACCCCATCATTACGGAAGGATGTCCATCAAACCTTAAAATACCATGCAACATTAGACATGTGCATGTGGAGAAAGCCTACATCGATCTTAATTCCCCTCTAAATATCATGACCCGAATGATGTATAATTGGTTCATGAGAAGAAAACTCGACCCTAAGGAAAATTCGGATAGAGGAGTTAGCGATTTCACGAGAAGGATTAAGGGGATGCATGTTTTCGTAAGGAATTTCACTTTTGTGATGGACTTCATGATTTTTGAAGATATTAGCTCAATCATTGACCCTAGGCTGTCACAAGTAGTTCTAGGAAAACCCTTCATTGAAATATCCAACATGACTCATGACCCACCCGAAGAAGTAGTGAGGTTTATAAACGGGACCAATGAAATTGCCTATAAAATTCCCCATAAGATAGAACAGTACAACTCATTATCAGACTTAGAAAAAGAGCACACGAAATCGGTCTACCTTAGTAACGAGGAGGACAAAAGAAGAGGAGTGGAGTACGTGATGAGCAAAATATTAAGGTTTTACAAAGAATGTCTAGAACTTGGACCCGAATATGTGACTGGAATGGATGATGAAGGAGAAGTCACGTAAGGACGTGTGACTTCGAGTCTAGCTACAAGACTCATAAATAAAGAAAAGCGCTTCTTGGAAGGCAACCAATGTTTATTTTTCTCGCATATTAGGAGTGTCGTGTGTTTTAATTCTTTTCATTTATTCTTTTATGTTTGAATCACTTTGTAATCATGCTTTGTTTTGTTTATAACTTCTTCTTGTTTACAATCAAAGGTATTTTGCATAAAAAAGTGTAGGGGAATATATCCGGTTTATAAAGAACCAAATTCAAACATAATAAATAAATTGTTTATATTAATTCACGTCAGTTTTGAGTCATATGATTGTAATGATGAAATTCTCAGGTTGTTATGCAGTCATATTGTACAAGAAAACAACTAAAATAATGAGTGCAGGAAATTTTCAATCAAAAACGAAAATTGGAGTTTTCACATCAATGTGGGGACAAGCGTCTCGATTAACACGCAACGCCGTCACCCGGACACTATGACGGGTCCGTAATTATTCCTGACGACGTCAATACGCCCAGTTACAAGGAAAACTTGAAAATTTATTAAGTGATTTTTGAAAATATAACTTTTAACAACACTTAAGAAAGTTTAAAAAGATCTTTTATAAACACTGCAAACCCCTAGAGTTTTAACAAATCACTCATCCGTATCTTAACTGTTTTAATATATCGAACCCCTAAACTATAATTGTATATATCCATGGATTTACGCATGATGAAGTTGTCCTTTGTCTTTGTAATTACATTGTTATATTGACGAGAAGAAGCGTGGAAGATCTTAGGATGTTTTCATTAGACGATTCTTGGAGAAGATTTAAAACCAGTTTATCGCAGTATTTCTATCTCCATTACTGAGCAATCACCAAGAGTACTAGTTTCTTTTACTTGTTTTCTTTTCCCTTTATTCGTTTTTACGGGTACTTCTATAAAACATTGGGGACAATGTTCAACTTAAGTGTAGGGGGAAAATAAGCCTTAGAAAACTATTCCTTTAATTTCCATTTGCTTTGTCCTTAAAATGATGGGTAATATATCGAAACATAGCATAAAAAGGTAATTTTGACAATTTTTTTTTTATGACACATACCGACGAAAACCGAGTATTAATAGCGTCTCATGGATAGGAATGTATATGACTAGCACAAAAACCCTTAAAATTCCACCCCAAAAATGTGAGGTTCGCCTTTAGATCTATAGGAATTCGGGTACAATTTTTAGATACCCAGATAGATTTATAACCATTAGCTTTTCTCAATTAATCCGATGTGTTATTGTGTGTCTTTGTCGCCTTTACCCTTGAGCTTTGGTATCAGATAATAATTATATGAGTGTACCGTTAGTATATTAAATTTCTAGGAACTTGTTTTTTTGTGATGCATCCCGATACCGCATAGTAAGTAATAGGATTTTCAAGATAATAATGCACTAGTATTCACCCATGTTTAAACCTGTAATAGTTATGATGGTCACATCGAACACTATAACTAACCCCAACCCTTGCCAACACATCACCTTTAGAGCAGGATACCGCCAAGATAAATATGCCACTAGGTTATTTTTAATCTTTAATCATTCAAATGTCTATTTGCTAAAGCTCATGAAGTATCAATCTCATATGCATCCATTATAACAATCGCAGCTAAACCCTCCTTTGTATTTGCTTATGATTGCATGAAAGTCGGATTGTAGATCCTTTTACTGTTGCTTCTTGATTGATGATTGTGCGCGTTAGGTTCTAGAAAACCAGCTTTTGTCTGTATCGCTGTAGACACGTCTAGGGAAACGCGAGTGCGTAGAAAGGATACCATCGGGTAACAATCTTCATACTACATTGCCCCTTTATATGGTTGATCCCTCTTAAGATCTTTCACATGCATTTAATGTACTATTAGTGGCCTTGTAATAGTCTCATACTCTCTTACTTGTAACGTGTCCTAAAAAACGGAATATTAAATAGACGACGGGTTCATGTAATCCGTTCATGACCTAGGAAATACTTACACATATCATCACAAGTGTGACAAGAAACATGATTAGGAGAAGCAATATGATAAGTAGTACATGATTAAGTGTAAATATATTTATTACAATAGTTTTTTCCCACCCAGCAGATTAATAATAAGTTTAATTAATTAGATTAAAATAAACCTACCTCTAACCTATAAGATATAACCTGCTTTCAATAATATAAAAAAAAATAAAAAAGAATCGTCCCTCACAACCCTAGAATCTGTTAGAACCGTGACAAGCCTTTCCAATCTATACCCCTAGATAAGAAACAACCCTCGAGTCTTGCCTATACTACTACTACAGCGGTTAGGTACTCTGCCTAGGGAGTTGTAAAACTTCTTGTAGAAGTCCCTTACGACAACCGCATCATATACAAAACATCAAAAGTTTCGAGCTCATGACAATGCTTGTATAAAAAAACACATGATAAAAGCATTAGAAAGCCAATGGTTTGTAATCACATTCGATTGCAACCCGGTCCCAAATGTTCAATAGGAAAGACGTACGTTCAGAGCACTTACTCTAAAAAAGATGAAGGTCCTACTGAATCCAGTTTTCAAAATTGTTGAAACACAATTTTATCAAATAGAAAGTAATATTGTCAAAATCTTGTGTTAATAAAATTTGTAATATCTAGAATATTATTTGTGGTATCCTTAAAATTGTGTGTTCAACACTCCCTTACTCAGATAATTTCTTAAAATTGTGGTACTAAAAATGTAATTTTTTATGTGGATCAATTTTTGAGGGAGAACTTTTAGAAACCAAAGCCTTACTGTAATATTGGTACATCTTATAAATGTTAATTTTATGTATCCAAAAACATTAAGTGAAATTAAAATGTGGTATTTAAATGTCAAATCAATATGCATTGTTCATCAAGGCATATAACTCCATCTTCAACATATTTGTGGTGTCATATCATTTTTTCTTTTAATGTCAAATTTTCAATTCTCTGGTATCTCGCATATATTGTTGAAGGGGAGCAATCGGGAAAATGTTAACTAATTCATGCAACTTCGTGGTAACATTTTTCTCCCTATGAAACTTTTCATGTCTCAAATTTTAATCAATTGGTATTTCAAATACTAAGAGATTTAATATTTTAAATAAGAGGAGAAAATTGTGATATAAAATTTGATCAGAATAATGTGAACTTTAAGACTCAAGGGCACAAAATCTAACCCACATGTGCTAACACAATTTCATTTCCAAAATCCAGAAAACCTAGACAAATAAGCACAAACAACCAACAAGAACGAAAAAGAACAAGCTTCCTCTCATTGTTAGCTCAAAAACGAAAACGGCTTAGTTTTTGTTAACCAAGTACAAGCTATACTTGACCCCGAATTGATTTGTCCTTGGGGAAACAAAGAGAAAATCAAAAGAAAATAAAAAGGATAAGCATGGGGTGCCTCCCACGAAGCGCTTGTTTATTATAGAGTCCCCTTCGCTTGACTCTTTCCCCAAACTAGGTTTTATGGTGGGTAATAGTGGGGGTGAAGAAATTCCAAAAGGTGGAAACCTCCCCAAACTAAGGATGAAAGATATACCGTAGCATTTTTGATTCCGGGTTCAAAAAACTTTTTAGAAAAGATTTTCAAGAGAGAAAATGTGAACCCGGAAAATGCTTTGGTAACATGAAAGTCCATTAAGGGTGGGTGGAGTGGGTCAAAAACATCAAGAGTTAAAGAACTCTTCCTTGTAAGCACATTATCAAAAATACCCGGTTTAAAAACTTTATCTTCACTCCCCGTGGAGTAAGATGCGGGTAAAACCTCGGGATAGGTGACAAATGGTAGAAATGATCGGGTAGTGAATGTGAAGGTATCTTCCTCTTCATCTAAAATAACATTTTCACCTATACCCGGGTAAGAAAGTTCACTTGTGTTAATTTCGTCAAAAACATTAACTTCAGCCATCACGGGCTCATCATCAAAAGTAAATGACTCGTACTCGGGGAGAATCATCGAGTCATCAAGGGGTAAAGCATCAATAGAAGTAGTGTCCTCCCCCGAGTCACGGTCACTCTCGATACCCCGTAGTATCGAGTCATCCGAAAAACTAGGCACATCCGCCTCCTCTAAAGGCAAATCAAGATCCACAACGGGGATAGTAGAGGAGGGGCAAAATATAGGAGAAATCGGAATAGGAGGAGAGAGACTAAAAGCGTTAATCTTTTCAATTAAAAGATAACTTTCGACTAATTTCTCCCGAAGAGAAATGTCAACGATCTTAGAAATGTCGAGATCAATCTCTCCTCCGTCCTCCTCAATATCAACACAATCATCAACATAAACATCGTCATCATAATCGTCATCGTCGTCGGTATCATCGTCATCGACACAAACTTCAACGATTTCCGGCGAAATCGGAGCAAGATGAGCAAGTCTACTCGTGGACTTCTCGTAATAGGAATCATCGATGTCGAACAAATTACACTCCCCCAAACTAAAGTCATCGGACTCACTTGGGTTTGAAACAAGGGTCTCAACACTAATCGTCTCCGTTTCCGGAGTAGTGTTAATATGCCCGTCTCCCATTATGAGTGAATCCTTAGGCTCTACGTTTTGCGAAACGGGAGTGTGTATCGTATTCGGATGAACCGCATAAAATCCCAAATCATCGTCATCATCGTCAATGATAATCTTCTGAATTCGAGCTCTAGCTTCAGACTCTCTAAGCTCTTCTGCTTCTTGTATGATTTTCCGAATTTCAATGCTTAGACCATTGAATTTATCCTTAAGCTCATAAATCTTATCTTCACATTTCCTTCTATAATCAATATCGATCTCCTCCTTTCGAATTTCTCTTATTCCTAAATCATTCATCCATTCTTTCATTTCTTCTAAACACTGCTGCTTCTGAATCTCCAAATCTTGGATTCTCATTTCTTGAGGAGATTGACTTTCATTTAAGGCTTGATTAGCTTTTTGAAGTCTCTCCTCAGCAAGCAGTTCCGCAATACTCTTCTCTTCTTGATCTTTCTGGATTTGGTTAGAACGATTCCGACCTTACGAACACATTTCGGCTATCCCACGGGATTTAGAAATTGTTCGGATCAGCTAATTCTAGAATCCCCATTCTAGTACTTGTAAGGTCAAGGAAGGTCCAAGTTTCTTCCAAATAGAACAATGCATGAGATTGATACTTGCATCCTAGAATCGCTAGTGCCAAGTGATTATCAAACTCCCCAAACTCACAAGGAATGAGAAATCGTCTGTCACCAAGCTTTTTCGGGGGAAGCTTTTTGAGAATGACCGCTCGGAACAATAGCATTCATTTGAGTGTCTTTGCCAATCACATTCACTTTCTTTGTTTGACAACAAGCTTTTTAACATCTTTTGATACTTAGGCATTAAAATCAAAGCATCCGCTAAAGTAATGTCCACATGAATCTTTTTGAACATTTCCCAAAACTTTTGGATTTGCACTTTATCATTTTCACCTTTCTTTTCATGCTCTACCCTAGAAGGATATGGAAGTTTGGTCTCTTTAGAAGGTTCTTTTGATGGTGGAGAATTATCAACTTGAGCAGAAGAAGGCTCAGGAGAAATTGGACTGCCAACCGGCTTAACCGGATCATGAGATTTTTGGATAACCGGAGGTTGGATGTCTTTGGTGCTCGGTAGCACCTTATCCTTGGTCACCTCGGTTTCCTTCTCAGTCAAAGGTTCATTAACATCATAGAGAGGAGGAGGAATTGGTGGCACCGGTGTGTAAGAAAGTCCGCTTCGAGTCGTAATGGCTCTAGCTTCACACCTTGGGTTTGTGATGGTATTACTTAGGTAAAGTTCCTGAAACTTGATGCATTGTTATATCCCATTTGCTTTTGAAACAGTTAACATTATAATTTTGAAAATTCCCTTTGTTCATTTTTGAAAATCTTGTGTTCCTTTTTGAACTCGATTTCAAATTCTTATGCAAATTGGTCAAAAGTAGCATCATTTGCTTTTGTGTTAGGCTTCAAAACCTTGAATAGTACACCTGAGCTTGTGTACTTCGGGCTTGATAAGCTGAGCTTGTTGAGATTAACTGCCCGCGTTAGCTCCATGGTTAACTTGGGTTGGTTTGGTTCAAATTTCTATTCCCAATAACCCATGATTCCCATTATATCCTTGGTAGTCTAGAAAGCTTGTGGATTGTGATAAAACCTGGTGGTCTCATTTTGGTTTGCCAAAGTGGGAAGTACGGGAACCACCGAATTTCCATTTGAACAAAATTAACCAACCGAAGCGGTTTGTGGAAATTGTTGGAAATTATCATGATAAATCCGGGACGTTCGTAACCTCCTCTATTCATTAGGCACAGCTGATTAAAACTATGATTACTACCAACAAGTAGTACAACCTTGTTTCCTCCACCGCTTTAAATCGGGAACGAGGAGTAGCACATGAGCTTTTCATCATGGTTTTTCATCTCGTTCATACAAGTTCATTCCTCCAAAACAAAGTCACTATCCTCTTAATGCCGCTGCCATTTGTTGAAACTCAAAGTTAGAATGATATAAGTAGAAGAAGGTGGAAGGAGCATCGTACTCACTCGCATCACGGCGTTCCCGTGAACATCTAACTTTTGGCTTAATTTCGATGATTTGTAGTCTTCCGGTGGACTTTTGGTAGAGAAAATTTCCACCAGCAGCGGAATTTAATAGATCTTGATCATTATAGCTCAAAGAATTATATGAATTTGTCTATGGTGCATTAGTGAAAAAACATTGGTGAGAGACACTTCCTTTAGAAGTTCCTTGAAACCTCCCAAGCTTCGGAAAGAGAAAAGATTCTTGAGCAATTTGACGAAAAATCGTAATTTCGTTTCGAAGTTGTGGTCTTAGAAGTGGAAAAAGAAATTTATGAACATAGAAACTAAGTTATCCCCATGTAAGACATGGAAGTTGGGGATCTTTGCCTAGCCAAAACGTTTTTGGCAACCCCATCAAGAGAAAATGGAAGAGGAAGAAGTTGATGGTGTGTAAGGTACAACCGGGTACCTTTGGAGTTATTTGTATGCTCCCAAAATGACGAATGTGAGCAAAGAGCTCCTCATCAATACCTCCTCGAAAAATTCGGTTTTAGAACAAATTATGAGAGAGTATTTATGAGTTCAAAATTTGAGCATTTATGATTGGTACAACAATAGCACTTTCAAACACCCCCGGTGGGGAGCTTGGAGTTTGCTCGCCATAGGTGAATCATCGGACCATGGAAACGGATTCCAAAATGAGAGGATGGCCTTTTTGTCGGTGGTCAGAGATCGACGACAATTACGTCTTCTTTGGAATTGTGTATCTATCACCCAAAGGAGGAGCGAGTGCGCATGCACTAGAAAAAAAATAAAAAAATTTTAGATTAAGAAGATTATTTTTGGGGAAATTTACAATTTTTAATTTTTATTAAGAATGAAACAAAAATATTTTTGGTAATCGTTTATTACAAGCTTCACGATAAGTCTCCAAGAGTACGCACAAGTGAGTGGGGGGAAAAGCTAGCGAGCCGCAAAGACTACTTAGAAATAGCTTATCACTTTTCTTACACTCACACTAAAAGTTTGTAAACTTAAAGGTCCGTCGTACCTCGCAAGTAACTTACGATTTGTTTTGTTGTTTATTGGAATGGTTTAAGATGATACTAGTAATCCAAATTTTTATTTACTTAATTTATTTCTATTTTTTTCTAATCGATAGGAATCGAATTAATGAACTTTTTATATTTTTATACAAAAATAGCAAAATAACTTCCAAAGGAAGGGTCTTCAAACTCTACATCAACGATTATCTTCAACAATCGTTCACAGAAAACCCGGGGCAAACGGCGACCACAATTTGGGCGGTGTATAATGAATAATAACATAATGGGAGAAACGGAAAATCAACACTCATTACCTGTCATAGCATATAAATTACCATAGGCTTGGTAAATGATCAAACATCCACCGCTAGGCGCAAGCATTATTCATTACTATCTAAGAGGTCTTTTAAAGGGTTATGGGGTGTAGGTGTAAGATAACATATAATGTAAACGAAAATGGATGGGATACATTTGGGTGGCTTTGGGTGAATTTGAAGTGGAAGAGTTAGCTAATTATTTATACGAATACACGATGGTTTGGTTGCTAAGCCAAGACTCGGACGAAGATATACAAACTCTACAAAACTCTACATCAATCTCTTTCTTTTTATTTTCTATTTTTCTTTTTTTTGAATAACATAATACATCATAACTTGGGGTTTATAACACGTACCCCTACACTTAAGCTTTTACATACTCGATATTTATAATTTAACTAATGACCCGATTTGAGGTGGATCAAAATAACATGGAGATCATCTAACAAATGTATGGGGGTATTGACTTAACTTTTCTTCCCCATTCTTTTGCGAAATAGATACTACCATGAATCCTAGTCGTCCCAGAATAGTATTTACAAGGATAAGGACTTAGCAACCGTGTACTCAAATAATTAACTTGGGTTAAACACAATAATATACTAAAAGTGAGTACATACAAGGTAGGCTAAGGCGATTTGGGTGTAACGATTGGTTTAAAGGTGATAATGCTCTTCATTAATAATCTAGAATCCACCAGAAAATTACAAGAACCGTGAAAAAGGTTAGGCTCGGAGGATTGTACTAGGGGTATCCTGCACTAAAAGTGAGTGCATGGCAAGGGTGTGGGATAGTTATATGATCGGTGTGACCATAATAACAATTACAGGTTTAAAACATGTGTTAATCCTAATGCCTCTTATCAAGCAAATCCTAATACATACTATGCGGTCTTGGAATGAATCACAAAAACATGTTCTAGAATTTAATATACTATCGGTACACTCATATAATTTAAACCGATCTTAATGCTCCAGAAAAGGCGACAAATCCACATATACATATCGGTAACGACATAATAGATACATATGATTGCTAACTCCTTAACTAGAGAAAGCTAAAGGTATAAACTATATTGGGTATCAATAATAGATACCCGAATTCCTATAGATCTAAAGGCGAACCTCACACTTTTGGGGTGAAATTCTGAGGGTTTTTGTGCTAGTCATATACATTCCTATCTATAAGACGCTATTAATACTTGGTTTTCGTCGGTATGTGTCATAAAAAAATTTAAATTTTGGTCAAATTACCTTTTTATGCTATGTTTCGATGCATTACCCATCATTTAAGGACAAAGCAAATGGCAAATGAAAGAATAGTTTCTAAGGCTTATTTTCCCCCTACACTTAAGTTGAACATTGTCCCCAATGTTCTATAGAAGTACCCGTAAGAACGAATAAAGGGAAAAGAAAACAAGTAAAAGAAACTAGTACTCCCCTGGTTTGCTCAATAATGGAGAAGAAACATGCGATAACTAGTTAAATCGTCCTCCAAGAATCATCCAATGAAATTTCCTAAGAACTTCCAAGCTTCTTCTCATCAAATATAACCTGTAATCAAAGACAAAGACAACTACACCAAGCATAAAATGTGCGATATAATAATATACAGTGTGAAATTAGGGTTGACTCTATAAAGCAGTAAAGATAGGATGAGAGAATTGTTAAACTCATGGTTTTGCAGGTTTATAAAAGAATTACAACTTTCTTAAGTGTTGTACAAGTTTTATTTTCAAAAATACTTAAAATTTTCGAGTTTTCCTGTAACTGGGCGTTTGACGCCGTCAGGGATATCCTGACCCCGTCACAAGTGTCGCGGTGACGGCGTCGCGTGTAAATCGTGACGCCGTCTCCACACTCTGTGAAAACTCATTTTTCATTTTTGATGAAAAATTTCCTACACTCATTCTTATAAGTTATTTTCTTGTACAAAATGCTGCATAACAACCTGAGAATTAACAATTCAATCATATGACTCAAAACTGATGCCAATTAATCTAAACATATTATTTTAAATGTTTGAATTTGGCTCTAAAAGCCAGATATTTCCCCTACACTTATTTGTTGCAAAATACATTTGATTATAAATAAGACGAAGTTACAAACAAACAAAGCATGATTACTGATGTGTTGTCGTTGTATGGTATATTTAAGATGATTTAAGTTTTAAATTTATATTTTGCTGACTAATCCAAAAACAACCCTTTAACGGGCAGTGTACCCGATCGGTGGTAGTTTCGTGGTAAGTAGGGTGTCGAACACTTAAAGCGAGGTTAAATCTCTATTTAATTAATATCTTGATTATCTAATCTATGTTAATTCTATTCTATCCTAATCCTATGTTAAACCTATGTCAGTCTAAATCCTAATTCTAACGGGAAAAGGGAGGTTTTAAACCTGAGAGACTGGCACGGTTTGGTTGGTGACTACAATCAATTCAAGGCACTATTACCCACGTAAGCTAATTAACAAAAGATGAAAGAGCGATCGAACCTTATATAAGAAAACTGTATTAACCATTATTAATCCGATTAGAACGTTAGTTTGTTTATTAAGTGCAATGATTTCTTCTCTCAAGGTAGCATATCATTCTTAAGACTTAGGCGTTACATCATCCTAAGACCTAGACATAATATATCTGTCACAATTAAATCATCCACATAAAGCATCCTATTTGCTGATTATAATCTAACTTAGGGATTAAAGCAATGGTGATCTTGTTAAACCTTAGCTCATAGAGACTTTACCCACTTACCGCTTAATGGCAATTTATACACTAGTAGTCCACTTGTCCAACTATCCAATAGAATCAGAACGTTACTTGTTGAATTATCTAGGTCACTTGCTAGTCAACACGATCAATAAACCATTGGCAATATCCAATTAACTAGTTAAGCCCGAAGCGTATCCTAAACACAGACTTAGAAGGACAATATTTGTGTAACTATGATTCTAGATGTATAAATTACTATATGGAGAGCTATCCCAGACTCTAGATCTGCTTGGTTTCACTTCATTAGATTCAGTTGAATGATAGGTCACATACAAAAGCGCGTAAACAAGTATAAATTGATAAACATAAACAAGCACTCAACGATAAATCAAGAAATCGAGATAAACAAATACCAAACATTCAAATCTTCATAATAATGGCTAATACCCGAAGGTATTAGCCTTCAAACATCATAATAAATACAAGAACAATTATTTATCCAAGGTAAACTAACCGAGTTAACGAATGATACCAATAACTAAACGATTACTAAAGTATATGGAATTACACGTTGTCTTATATGGAATTGAATACATTGCTCGACCTCTTCTGCTCTTTTTCTCCTTTGAAAATCGACTTTTGTGGTTTAGGTATCGAGAATATGATTTAGCACACTTAAAACTCGTTTTTAAGTTTTGTATTTATAGGGTCTAGAAGTCGGTTGGATACGGCGTATCCAAGTGTTGGACACGGTATATTGGGGATTTCTTAAAGTAGGGACCACGTTTGATATCTTCTAGAATATTATATTGATTCCATATCTTGAATACGGCGTATTGAGTCCTCTGGATACGGCGTATTGATCTTTATTCTTGAGTGGTCTTTGGTGTGTGCAGGTACGGATACGCCGTATCTTCCTTGATGGATACGGCGTATTGGTCTTCAGAATAGTAATTTCAAAATATCTTCATTTAAGCTTCAGAATGCGTTCCTTTTGCTAACTTTCACCAATTACTCCATAATTACTGTAATTCTCAAATATAAACAATTAAGTAACAATTCTTTGCAATAACTATACAAAATGGGTTAATATCGTGGGATAAATGATGCTATAAAATAGACGTTATTTGATGTCATCAAATATCCCCCCACTTGAATCCTACTTGTCCTCAAGTAGCCTTTAGAAGTTTATAAAAATGTATCCCTAAGGATATTTTCCGTTAAAGCACTTTTTTGATCTATTACAAGTACACAACCAAACACCTCACGAAATAGGAAGATGAAAACACTCAAATCACTCAACTAATCTATGTGGTAACATGTAACTAATTCGCTTAATTGCTCGGTCATGACGAGTATTCTATCATAAGCTTGGCAAGGATACACATCTCCACCACTAAAGCTAAGGAGTAACAAGTTTATAAAGGTAAATATGGGTTTTTGTATGGAAGGCGTACGGTTGATCATTCTATAATCTTTCACCAGAAGTACCACTCCAACAAGGCAGCTGAAGCACACATACACACCCGGAACGCCGGGATAGACATGTGTGTTCGATCACATCCCCATTCGAATTTAACCAACGGTTAGGATGAAGAATGATATAGGGTAGGAACCTTCTAACTTTCACCAAAAGTCGTAAACCAACGAGGCAGCTAAGACATGCATACATGGCCGTAACGACGGAATAGACATGCACGCTCGAACAAGTTCTCATTCGCGTAAAACTAGTAGTTAATCATTAGGTGAGAGGGAAGAAAATTGTTGTTAAATAAAAATAAAGAAACAAATAGATTAAGACTTAAGATACAAGTTGCTAGACACTTATTTCCTGACCGTTACCATGATAAAGACACAACTATTTACAACGTCTTGATCATCGATCAAAAACAACAACCTAAGTTGGCGTTCCCATAATAGTCAACTTCCCAATCATCCCAAAACTTTACATACTCTACAAGGGCATTAGTGGCGATCATCTTTCCTCTTGTATAATTACTCTACAGCTTGATTTTTTGACGTCAGATCAAGAATAATCAATGATGTATCAACGAATAATCGATCCTTCGTGTAATTCCTTCGGTAATGCTCTTTGCGAAATGATTATCTTTAAACTTTCTTTCTCTCTCTCTTTTTTTTGCTAACTATACTTCAAATCTCGGTGTAGTTTCACCATCTTCACGATCATAATAATTCCGGATAATTTCTTTGATAGTTCATTCGTTCTTCTGATTCACCAATAATTGTGACAGTAGTAAAATCACATGAACTTTGACTACTAATATACATTCCCATTTGCAATGCGTAAATTTCTAACCGCACCAAAGATAGAAAATGACACAAGACTTCAGGAAATATAATCTTTACACTTTAAGCAACTAACATCTGTAAATTAAACTAAATCTAACAGGGTAGGTTAAGGTGTAAGGGTGTAACGAAACAAATAGTTGGTGTAATTCCTAAAGGATTGACTCTACGGGTTGTTCTAGTGGATCATCACTCTAAAGATGAGAGTGGAAAGGGTTTAAACGGGAGGTTAACTAACCGGTGTAGTTAGTTAATAAGCAACATGTAAAGGCGATTTGGGTGTAATCCTAAAATTTACCAATTTAAACAAGTTACTCCATCTAAATCCATAGTACTCATTATTGTGGTCTCGAATAGATATACCAAGCCAAGTTTTAAAGTCTACAACATCACCGACACACTCACATTTTGTGGAATTTGGGTAAACATTTGGAAACAGAAAGGTTAAATCCTCACAATATCTAACAAGGGTTATTGTGTGCAGGTTATGTATCAAGTAATTTCACAAAAGTATGCTTGAATTTTTTTTGAATTTGAGCATAATTTAAGCTTTTTATTGTGAAAATTAGGACAAGTAAACATTCTAATTCCATCCCCCCACTTGAATTATGCAACGTCCTTGTTATGTAGATAAAACATTAAATACGGGAATTAAAAAGAATTAGAATGAGAAACTCCCATGATGTTTGCTCGGTAGATTCTCCATGTTGTGTTTTTGAGCAAGATTGTGTGCTTGAAAAAGCGTCTGAATCCTAGCACGAACAACACACACATAGAATTCCAGAAAATATGCATTCCACCAACTTCGTCGATATTTCTTTCTTGAGGTCCTGTGTAAAATATAGAAAAAACATCTGCATTCCTATCTTGGTACCTATGCTTAATTTAAACTAAACTAAACAAACTAATTACGAGTCAGACTGTGGATATGGTGTATCAAATGAATGAATACGGCGTATTCACAGAACTGATTATGCGCATACTTGTTTATTCGCATGTGCTGCTAGGACTATGCGGTTTGACAAAAAAAAATGTTGCCAACGGTTTGCCATCTTACATGAGACAGCGGTTTGTCCTTAATTTTAGGTGGCGGTTTGGCACTGTTATAGCTAGCGGTTTACTCTAACTTAGGTGGCGGTTTGGATTTTTATGTAGCGGTTTGACTGTTTTTCTTTTGCATCGGTTTGTCTCTTTTGGTAGCGGTTTGACAAGGTTTTCAAGACAGCGGTTTGAACTTTTATGTGGTGGTTTGCTTGTTCTTGAAAGAACCGAAAATCATTTTTGATACTGAATCAATTTCGGTGAACATAATTTCGGTACAAGAACCATTTTCGGTTAAATTACTTTTGGACGAATTGGACTTTGGAATTTAAGAGACAACTAATTTAACATAACAAACCAAAAACGACAATCAAATGCATAACAACATCATGGCAGGTGGTTCAAGGGATCATCCACTAATGCTTGCAACGAGAAGATATGCACAATGGCGATCACGTTTCTTAAGATACATTGATACAAGACCAAATGGTGATGCCTTAAGGAAATGAATTCTCGAAGGTCCTTACACTCCTTCTACTGTCATAATTCTAGCTGTACCTGCAATAAAAAATTCTCCAGCTGTTCCTGAACGAACAACAGTTGAGACAATCCTGAATATGACTCCTAAAAACAAAGCTCATTTTGAATTATAAAAAGAAGCGATTCATTTGCTATTGGCTGGATCTGGAGATGAAATATACTCAACTGTTGATGCATGCAACACAACTCATGAAATGTGGGAAGCTATTGAAAGGCTACAACAAGGTAAATCACTTAACATTCAAGATGTTAAGACTAATTTGTTTTGGGAGTTTGGAAAATTCACTTCACACGATGGTGAAACAATGGAGTCATACTATACAAGGTTTTACAAGATGATGAATGAAATGATAAAAAACAACTTGACAGTTGCTACGATGCAAGTCAATGTTCAATTTCTTCAACAACTTCAACCAGAATGGTCAAGGTTTGTGATAATTGTCAAGCAACAACACAAATTGGATGAAGTATCATATCACAAGCTCTTTGAAATTCTGAAACAATATCAAAAGGAAGTTAATGAAATCCGTGCTGAAAGAATAGCCAAGAATGCTAATCCATTAGCACTTGTGGCAGCTGCTCAACAATATCCAGAATCTTATTATCAAGCACCAAAGTCTCACAAATCATATGCACCAACATCAAAAGCCTTACCTCCAACCACATCTCATGCACCTACCAGACACAAAGGAAAAGAGATAGCCAAACCAATCACACCTCCATCTGAGTCAGCTTCTGAAAAAGACAGTGATCCTGAACAAGCTCAAAAGGATAAGGAAATGCAAAAAAATTTGGCATCCATTGCAAAGTATTTTAAGAATCTCTACAAACCTACCAACAATAACCTCAGAACTTCCTCAAACACCAGAAACAAGAATGTGGATACTACTCCAAGATATAAGAATGACAATTAGACTAGACAGTTTGGGAATCAGAGGACAATGACTGTTGCTGTGGCTAGGGAGACTGTAGGCAGTCAGGTAGTGCAGCAGAAAGGGATACAGTGTTTTAACTGCAAGGAATTTGGTCATTTTGCTAAGGAATGCAGGAAGCCAAAAAGGGTTAAAGACTCCATGTATCACAAGGAAAAGATGTTGCTATGTAAACAAGATTAGAAAGGTGTTCAACTACAAGCAGAATAATCTGATTGGCTAGCAGACACGAATAAAGAGATTGATGAACGAGAACTGGAAGCACATTACAGCTATATGGCAAAGATTTAGGAGGTTCCTACATTAGACTCAGGAACTGATTCTGAGCCATTGGAACAGGTACAATACGATGCTGGATACAATGTGTTTGCCAATGAAAGACAACATTCTGAGCAACCTGAATCCATTAGTAACACATGTGTAGTGGAAAATGTTGATAGTAATGTCATTCTTGATTCACCGGATATGCGTGATAATGATATTCATAATGACCAAAATGCTGTAGAATGTGATGATGAGCGTGTTGCGCTTGCTAATTTAATTGCAAATTTAAAACTTGATGTTGATGAAAATAAAAAGATTCAAAAGCAATTAAAGAAAGCAAACACAACACTTGCTCATGAATTAACTAAGTGTAAATCTATTCTTGCGAAAACTAGGAGAACTCTGGGGGAGTCTAATAGTATTAGGGATAGTTTCCTTGTTGTACTTCAAAATAAACAGACTGAGTTTGAGAGGTACAAGACCGTAAAAGACCGTACAGTTGACTATGAGAAAATTGAACATAAGTTAAATGAAACTCTAGGACTATTAGCTCAAAAAGAAATTGACATAAAAGAAGGTTTAAAACTTAAAGCCTACGAAATTTCAGTTGTCCAAGAAAAACACAATGAGTTAGTCAAATAGAGTATTTTAACAAAGTCACATTACGAAGGTCTTGTCAAAGAGAAAACAAAGGTAATAACGGATTTGAAACTTAAGGAAGAAAAAGACATTGACAAAATGATTTCAATGGAAAAGAAATTAATATTTTTGAATGAAATTGTTTACAAAATGAATCAATCAATCTAAACCATTCATATGTTAGCACCTAAAGGCCCAACATTCAATGGTAGACCTACCTTTGCAAATCCAATATACCTCAAAAAGGCTCAGTCTGAGAAACCATGTTTGTATGAGATCCTACTTGGCCAATCTGATCCTGCAAACAGACTCGTCCCCGATAGGGAAGAGACTCTGACTCTTGAAAGAGAGAATCGATCAACATTGAATAAAGACTTAGTGCGACCTTATGACTACACAAAACTAAATAGTCTTTATGAAATTTTCAAACCCCTGACATAGGAATATCATATATAGTTGGCACATGCAAATAAAATAAGGAAGAAAATATGGAGAAAATCTTTTGTGAAAACGAAACCAAATATTTTCAAAAACATCGATTTCTTACCAGTGTCCAAATCAATAAGCAAAAGTAGACAAGCATATAATGTCATGACGAACAACATAAATCATTTTAGAGAACTTGTCGATCAAGCTTGGGTAAAACATTCAAAGGATCATTTTCGTGCACCAACTTCTCATGATATGGAAATCCTAATTAAGACATGTTTAATGCCTCTTGCCCTAAAGACATAGAATGATAGTTTCGCATTTGTTCATGAACTTAAGCAAGAAATGCATGCTGATTTAAAGTACGTTGAGTCCCTTGAGAAAGAAATTGACAAACTTGAATCTGATAAAGTATAATTTTCAAACATGTATGATATACTTTTACAAGAATGTATGTCTAATGATGTTATGTGTTTTTATTTGCATTCTTTATCTGATTTAGATGCGTACACTGAATTGTAATGCTTATATCTTCATAAAGTTAAAGAATGTGACTGTCTTGCATAAAAGCTTTCGAAACAAACTGAATCTATTAGTAAAGAAGTTTATACTGAGCTTTTACAAAGTTTTTCTAAATTAGAAAAACACTTGATTTCTCTTGAACTCTCTTTACAACAATGTCAAGAACAAATGAAAAATGACAAAGTTTGCAAAGAAAAATCATCAAATGTATTTCTAAAAGAACGTAAACAATATTTTAAAATACAAGATTTGAAAGCTCAATTGCAAGACAAGAACATTGCCATATTTGAGTTAAAGAAACTCATTGAAAAATGCAAAGGAAAATCTGTGGAAACTAAGTTTGATAAACCATCTGTTGTTCGACAACCAAATGCTCAAAGGATTCCAAAACCACCAGTTTTAGGAAAACTGATTCCTTTTTCAGACTCTCTTGAGAGAAAACATTTTTCAAAGACAAAGTCGGTTGCCAAAACTAATATGTTAGAAGGTTTATCAAAAACAGTCACTACATAGAAATTGCCTCAAACAGCAAGGCAAGATGTAAGAAACACAAATGTGATTAAACCATGCATGTAACAAATTGACATTATGACAACACTAACTAGAGCATCACAGTTGCCTCAGACTTATAGGAGTAATAATCCTCGTGTGTCTACATCTACAGGAGTAACTCACAGAACTAATGTTAGTAGACTACAGCTTAGGAGCACTCAAATGAAAGATAAGGTCATGCCAAACACTAGTCAAGTGAAGTTTAAAAAGACTAAAGTAGAAGACCACCATAGGATTTCTAGTATTTCTAATCAAATAAAGTCTTTAACTACGTGTAATGACAGTTTAAAATCCAGAACATTAAATGTTAATGTTGTTTGTGTTACTTGTGGAAAATGTGTGTTTAATTCGATTCATGATGCTTGCGTTTCTAAATATTTGAATGACGTGAATGCTAGAACTAAAAAGCCTAATGTAGTGCCTATTAGTACTAGAAAACCCAAAAGTAAAGCGAACAAATCTATTGCAACACACCCTAAGAAACAGTTGCATCAAAATCCACTGTCAAGAATTCCAAGAGTTACTATAGGATGTTGTATGAGAAAACTAGTAAGGCATAGAAATGGTGGATAGAACAACAAAACCCATCAGGATATAAATGGGTTCCTAAGACAAAAATGAAGTGGGTGCCTAAAGTTAGGAATGAAAATGTGCAAAAAAGAGTTAGTTTTTCCATAGATAATGCATCTAGGATAACTAATGTCTTGAAAATCACAAATACTTTAGGATCCAATTTGTCATGTATTCCATCATCCTCTAATTCTCTTATAGATTGTTCAACTCATCCTATTCATTGTTGACTCTGGATGCACAAAGCACATGACGGGCAATCTAACGTTGCAGTGCAATTTTGTTAAAAAATATCTGGGTACCGTTCATTTTGGCAATGATCAATTTGCTCTAATTCTTGGTTATAGAGATTTTGTTCAAGGAAATATCATGATCAACAGGGTTTATTACGTTGAAGGTCTCAATTACAATCTCTTCTCGGTTGGTCAATTTTATGATGCGGATTTGGAGGTTGCTTTCCGGAAATCCACATGTTTCATTAGAGATCTTCAAGGAAACGATTTACTCACCGATAATCATGGATCTGATCGCTATACAATTTCTCTTCAAGAAACAACTTCATCAACTCTAATTTGTCTTATGGCCAAAGCCTCAACAACTTAATCCTGGTTATGGCATCGAAGACTTTCTCATCTAAACTTAGACTACATTAACTTGCTTTCAAAGAAGGATATCGTAATTGGTTTACCAAAACTAAAATATGTCAAGGATCAACTATGTTCCGCTTGTGAAGTGAGTAAAGCAAAAAGAAGTTCATTCAAGACAAAAACTGTTCCAAGTTCAAAAGGACGGTTAAATTTGCTTCATATGGACTAATGTGGTCCAATGCGGGTTGCTAGCATAAATGGAAAGAAATATATTCTAGTAATTGTAGACGACTACTCCCGATACACTTGGACCCTCTTTCTACGTTCCAAGGATGAAACACCAGAAGTTTTAAAAGATTTTCTCACGATGATCCAAAGAAATCTTCAAGCCCTAGTAATTTTTGTTCGAACTGACAGTGGCACTGAGTTCTAAAACAAGACACTCAATGCATTCTTTAAATAAGAAGGAATTGAGCATCAAACTTCTACTCCCCAAACACCTAAATAGAACGACGTTGTCGAAAGATGAAACCACACTCTGGTTGAGGCTGCTCGAACGATGCTTTCAGCTTCTAAACTTCTTTTGTTCTTTTGGGCTAAAGCAATTACAACCGCATGCTATACTCAAAGTAGATCTATAATCATCCCGACACATGAGAAAATGGCATATCACATCATCAATGACAGAAAACCTTCAATTAAACACCTTTACATTTTTGGTTGTACTTGTTACATAACCAGAGATGGTGAAAATCTAGATAAGATGAAAGAAAAAAGGTATTAGTACATTCTGGTGGGATACTCCACTCAGTCGAAGGGATATTATGTTTACAACAAGAGAACCCGATTGATAGTTGAATCCATACATATTAGATTTAATGAAATCAAAGAGATGTCTGAGACGTCTGTTGCTAATGACACTTCAGGCCTCGTTCCCCAACAACAAAAGGCGTCAGATTATGACAACTCTGACCTCATCCCCCAACTACAAAATGTTTATTCTATAACAGATACAACAATTCTGTCACAACAAGAGTTGGCTCTACTATTCGGTCCTCTATACGATGAATTTTTCAATGCGGGTACTTCAAGTGTCAACAACTCTTCTTCTCCCGCCGACAATTCTAAACAACAAGACACACCACCTGCATCGAATAATCAATCTTCAACAGAACCATCAACTCCAACAAATGTTAATGCTGAAGAAAACAACGATAATAAAGCAGAAGATGCACAGTTCTAACAAAATGAATTTACCAATCCTTTTAGTACACTGGTACAAGAAATTACTGAGTCTTCCTCACGTAATATTGATAATTCAAATATGCATACTTTTAATCAACCACAAGATTCCGAATACTGATGGACAAAAGATCACTCGTTAACTCAAGTTTGTGGAAATCCATCCAAGCCAGTGCAAATAAGACGATAACTTGCAACCGATCCTGAAATGTGTATGTTCGCACTCACCATAAGTACTGCTAAAACGAAAAACATTAAGGAAGTAATGGCTGATTTTGCATAGATAGAGGCAATGCATGAAGAGCTTCATCAGTTTGACAGACTCCAAGTCTGGGAACTCGTTGACAACCCCTTTCGCAAGAACGTAATCAAGCTAAAGTGGTTATGGAAAAACAAAAAGGATGAAGACCAAATTGTAATTCGCAATAAAGCACGACTTGTAGCTAAAGGTTATGCTCAGGAAGAGGGTATTGATTTCGAAGAATCATTTGCTCCCGTTGCTTGCTTGGAAGTTGTTCGGATTTTTGTCGCATATGTTGCACACAAGTCTTTTCTAATTTATCAGATGGACATGAAAACATCATTTCTTAATGGTCTACTGAAGGAGGAGGTTAATGTTGCACAACCAGATGGGTTCGTTGATCTTGATCATCCAGACAAAGTTTACCGACTAAGGAAAGCTCTATATGGATTGAAACAAGCTTCAAGAGCATGGTATGATAAACTCTCAACTTTCCTGAAATCAAAAGGTTTTACTAAAGGAACCATTGACCCTACTCTATTCACGATAAGATACAGGGAGGACATTCTACTTGTACAAATTTACATCGATGACATTATTTTCGGGTCAACAAACCCTAAATTTTCTAAATGATTTGAAAAATTAATGCACAGTAGATTTGAGATGTCCTTAATGGGGGAAATGGAATTATTTTTAGGACTTTAGATCCACTAATCCCCACGCGGTATCTTTATCAATCAGGCAAAGTACGCTTTAGAGATACTTAAAAACACGGTATGGAAAAAGGTCAAAGCATTGGTTCACCAATGGATACGAAACCTAAATTAGATGCAGACTTGAGTGGTACACTCGTAGATCAAACTGACTACAGTAGTAAAATCGGGTCACTCATGTATCTAACATCTAGTAGACCAGACATAGTGCAAGCAGTATGTTACTGTGCAAGATATCAAGCAATATCGATTGAAAAATACCTCAAAGAGGTTAAAAGGATCTTTCAATACTTAAGGGGTACCATTAACATGGGACTCTGGTATCCGAAAGCATCTGTCTTTGAACTAACAGCTTTTTCAGATGCCGACCATGCCGGTTGTATTGATACTCGAAAAAGCACTTTTGCAGGAATATAGTTCTTAGGTGATAAGTTAGTGAGCTGGATGTCAAAGAAGCAGGATTGCACTGCAATGTCATCACCAGAGGCTGAGTACGTGGCGTTATCTGCAAGTTGTGCTCAAGTAATGTGGATGAGGACACAGCTTAAGGATTATGGCTTCAACTACATCAAAATACCATTGTATTGTGACTCTCAGTCAGCCATAGCAATCTCATGCAACCCTGTGTATCACTCCCGTACCAAACACGTCCATACTCGATATCATTTCATCAAGGAACAGGTTGAAAATGGTATAATTGAATTGTACTTTGTCATAACTGAATACCAATTAGCTGATATGTTTACTAAAGCCTTACCAAAAGATAGGTTTTAGTATCTTGTCAGACGAATTGGTATGAAATGTTTGACTCCAGCAGAACTGGAGGTTCTGACAAATGAATCTGCTTGATATTTCATCAAACATCGACTTGTAAATATTTTTGGAAAAAGAAAAATACAAAAATATAAAACAAATAAAAAAATATAAAATTTCAAAAAGAAAAATTCAAAATCAAAAAATCAGAAAATGTTTCACAAAAAGAATCCTCTCGACATGTCTCTTGGAATCGATAACATTTACGTACCTATAAATGTTGATTACCATTGACACGGGCGTGTAAATAAATTTCGAGCAAGAGTTTCAAATGCTTTCAAAACATGTCATTTCTATTTTTCTTGATGACTTGTAATCACTCTCATATTGCAACTCGAACCCGAACGACAAAGGAGTGTGTACGTTTCAGTGCACTTATCCTTAGTGTTAGAAGAGAAGTCTTCTAACATGATGTTTTTTAAAAAGTTAAACACAATTTTTCAAGAATTTCTCATTGACGATTCATAATCTTTCAAAATTGTGTGTTCAACACTCCATCTCTCATAAAGTTTTACAAGACAATTCTTTTATAATTGGTGTCATTTTCAAAATGAGTCAATGTTTGAGGGAGAGTTTTTTGAAAAACAAAGTTTTAATGATTTTGGATACATCATCTCACGACAATTCTTATGTATTCAAAACATTATAAAAAATCTCTTTATAACAACTCTGTAATAATGATGACTACTCAATAGATTGTATGTTATAAGATGATTAAGTGTTTTGAGCAAAAAATTTCAAGAATTCTTCAATGACAATTCATAATCTTTCAAAATTGTGTGCTCAACAATGCTAACCCTTAATTTTATATTCATTTTACAACTTGGTGTCATTTTTTGGTGTCAAACATATGTAAAATTGAGGGGGAGCAAGTTAAAGTTCCATATAATTCATGCTAATAATATTTTTCCCACATGATTTTCATGACAAATTTTAATCACATGGTATTTCAAAAACTAAGTGAATAGGTA
>BQNB010072481.1:0-14343 GCA_026074375.1 Tanacetum coccineum
AAATGGTCTTGGACCGAAATCCAAATCCATATCTTTAAAAACAATGGGGCCACTTGACAAATATCCACTGGGTTAATGGCATGTAATAGCAACGTACTTTTCCATTTGTTCCCTTATCAGATACGAACCTAAAAAAGTACCACAATACCCATCCAACTTTGTTTGTTTTGTGTAGATATCAACAAATTGACCATTTTTACCTACAAAATCCACATCACGTGAGAGATGTACATGCCACGTCATTTTTTTTGTAGCGTTGAGTTCCACGTCAGCCACCTAATACACATTATAAGTGTTCTTCCCCAAATTGAAATACATACAACCCAAATTTCGAAGAACCAAGGGCAATGTTGTGGATTTTCGAAGAACCAAGGGCAATGGTGTTTGGCAGTCACATAAGGTGGCATATTGACCCATTTTGTTCTTATTTGAAGAAGAAAATGAAGATGTGTTTTAATTTAGTGCAATTTGGGTTAGGTGGCTGACGTGAAACTCAACGGTACAAAAAATGACATGACATGTACATTTGTCACGTGACGTGGATTTTGTAGGCAAAAAGGGTCAATTAGCTGATATCTACACAAAACAAAAAAAGTTGAATGGTTATTATGGTACTTTTTTTTTGTTCGTATATGATAAGGGAACAAATGAGAAAGTACGTTGCTATTACATGTCATTAACCCTTTAAAGTTTTTTTTTTAAATCGACGTATTGCTTTTTACCGGTGTAGCCGGTTGCCTGTATGGCCACGTAAGCAAACGTATGATAATGAAACAAATTTTGAAAGTGTGATGAATATTGTGGTACTTTTTTTTGTTCGTATCTGATAATAGAACAAATAAAAAAATACATTGTATTACATGTCATTAACCCATACCCACTTCTATAAACCACACGTCAAAAACTCCAAATGGTCTTGACCGAAATCCAAATTCACATCTTTTAAAACAATGGGGCAATGATTCGATAAATTCTGATGAAGAGCTACTACCGAGAGACTACCCCAAAGATTACAAAACTCTACAAAACTCGTCGTTTAAAGGAACTCGTCCCTAACCCGAGTAAATTAAGAAAACATCAAGTTAGCTAAATTTTACCCCGCCGTCACTAACCATGGTAAATTTTTGTCCACCCATTGGAATCTCCACAAGCCTCGTGTGGTTAATATAGTTATTGAAATTTTTCTCATTGACTTGTGAATTCAATCTACATTTGATTAATAAAACAAGGCTTTAGAAAAATACTAATTTCCAAGCTTTTGTTGCATATAACCAACCACGCAACCAATCTAGGCAATTTTGAATTTAGCGGTAACAAACACAGCATATTTCTCATCCTTAAGCTAGTGCGAGGCTCAACCTTCGTACAAGATAATTAGATCATTGGTGAAAACTGAAGTAAACCAGTCTATCCACAAAAAACATGAACAAAAATGATACTCTTGGATTTATATATAGAAGTAACTAACTGTCAACACCTATCAATGTATTGCAAATCTATTACTCGTGCAGCTTGTCCGGTCAGTCGTACAAGTTTTTTGCAGACTTGGTTCTCAATATCTTGCTTTCATTCTTCTCAACCTTTGTTGCTGACTTTTCGCTTTTAGACACAGCTTTTGCTATGGCTTTTTGCTTCCTTTTGTTTTTCGTGCGCTTCATTTGTATTCCCTTTATCTTTCTATAAAGACAAAGAAAACTGTTAGAAAAAAAGGCAAACAAGGGCCACATAATCACGCACATCACAGTGCCAGGGGAAACATTTAATCACGTCTTGACACAATCACACACCACTAAATGACAAATGGCACATATAATACTAGTTGGAAAAAAATCACGTTCTCGAGTTATTAAAGGAGTGAAAAGAAAGGAAAAGAAAGGAAAGGAAAAGAAAAGATAGTGAAAGAAAATTTACTATGCACCTTGTGTTCTCGAGTTTGAAATTAGTAAGAAAGAAATAAAGAAAAGAAACATAAAAATTTACTTTTATGCCCTTTAAACAAAATATCTGCTACTAATCTAATTTTTTTTAATAAGCCATTTGTGGTTAATATACCTTTTTATTTAAAATATACTTTAATCAAACTAACAAGTAAAAATTCACATAAAAAATATGTCGGTCCACGTCGTGAATATAATTGGCCCATGTGCAAACCCAAGAAAGCCCTAATAATCGCTGAATAAAAAAAACGATGCGTCATTTTGCAGGACTTTTATTAGTTTCTTATTTTGAAAAAATGAAGATTACACAGTGGTTGAAGACTATCTGTGGTGAAAGAAATGAGGGTAAATTTGTCAATTTAAACACTTTCCTTCCCAATGAGAGGAAAGATTTAAAACAAAAAACCTTTAAATTTCCCTTCCTTTTCCTTCCCTTTCTTTTCCTTTCTTATTAAAATAAAACTCAATAACACAAATATATATTTTTGTTCCCCTTCCTTTCTTTTCTTTTCTTCTCTAATTTAATCTCGAGAACACAGTGTAAAAGATGGTTATATATGACAAAAGATGGCTAAAATCACAATTTTAATTCTAAGAGGAATTAGCCCATCAAAACCCCTCAATCAACAACTCCATCTCCACAAATTTCTATCCCTTCTTCCCTTTTTACTCCTACTATTTATTTCATCAAAACCCATCATCAACAACTCCATCAAAACCCCTCAAACAAATTTTAATTCTAACTTATGATTACTTTAAAATCTAAGAATATTACTTTAATTGCCTATATTTTATTTGCTTAGTTTTTGAAAAAACTTTTATCTCATTAGTTACATAGATTAAGTTATTAATTCACAGTCCATCATATCAATGCAATAGAAATTTCATTTAAAAGAAATATTTTAACCTCTTAAGTTAGATAGCAATCTAAATAGAAACATTTGGTTATAGAGCCTTAACAAGTCTATTTAGATGCAAAACTCTATAGGTCTCCAATTTTCACTTTTTATTTAGATTGTATAGTTTGTATTGTGATTAAGTGTAGACTTAGCTGGGAAACACAGTGATCTTCATTTTATTTATACCCATTGACATGAATGGGAATGCTATGAACTATTTATTTGTAATGAAATAAAATAAATGATATAAAATTTTTTATTAATCAAGAAAAAACATTAACGCATAACTAGAATCTTATACAAATACCAAAAATTTAAATAAAAAGTTATAAACCAAATAACAAAAAAAGAGGAAAAAATAGGAAGAAATTTCGAAGACAGAAGTATTAACTAACTGCTTAAAGGGGGGCGGGCAGATTGAGGGTTTTGCGGACTAAACGTTCTAGCTGAAAAGATATGAAAGATTCGTATTTTTAGCCATCTTTTGTCAGATTTTCACTACAAGTTGAAGTTTGTGGCCAAGACTAGAGCCTTGGAGGTGGCAATTTCAACCCGGTTAAAGTAGGAAACGGCATGTGGATGTGGCAATGGTATAAGACTCAGTGAGGTGTTATCACTGCACATGTTGAGCTGTGTTTAAAAAAGCGCGCCTTTTAGCGCCTTAGGCGTGAGGCGAGCCGAGGCAGTGAGCTCATCGCATCAGGACCCTTGATGCGCAGCCGTTACATAAGGCGATCGGAGGCGGTGCTTTTGGCGCTTTTGATGAGCGCTTTTTAACGCCTCATGTGTTTATGGGTCTAAAAAGGACATTTAAACTAAAAGGGTTTAAATGGACTATTATTGGTTCCTTCAAGTTGGTTTTTGTATAAATCCTGATTCGTTCTTATGCATTAAAACTAAAAGAGTTTAAGTGGACATTTAAACTAAAACGCCTCTTCTAATTTCCATAAATCCCCATTTGTTCTTATGTATTGCATGGTTTTTGTTCACATGCATGTCTTTGTGGTCCTTAAGTTATTCTCCCGTAGGAATTTGATAAGCTTATAATCTTTGTTTTGTAATATCTAGCATTTTAGCGATATGGAATCGCAAACTTTGAGAAAGAATGGGGAATGAATCGTTGTTATTGTTGTTAAATGTAATCTTGATGTGTTTTTATATATGAGTTATGCTTATCTTGCTTTCTAGCAAAGTTAAAATCGTTTTGTACAAAGTACACATCTCGCCTACGTGAGGCGTGCGCTTTTGCCTCATCGCCCCGCGCTTCGGTTTTTTGACCCTTAGCGCAACGGAGCGCATCTCGCCTTTTAAAACCCAGATGTTGAGAAAATGATATAGAATCAATCACTCTATTATATAATTACTACGTAACTTCTAATCTGAAACTTATATATCTTAACTATCATTTGCTAACTGATTTTCAATTTCATGGTCATGGAAAACATCATTGTGATCTATGAGCCTCGTGTAACTTAATTTTAGGCTTTTAGTAAGGTTTAACAACTAACAACAAACTCATTCTTTTGGTACTTCCAAACACCCACAAATTTAAATAAGACACAAAATATACGTCTATTGTAGTTGAGAAAAGAGATAAATGGAGAAGTGCATGATGTGATGATACAATTTAGAACCAACTATATTGGTGCATTACATATAACATGCATCTAGATAAGCATCGGCACTCTGTCCAAAACCCAACTATTTTTACAAGGCATTAAAAAAACATCGTAAAGCAAACAACAACCAAGAAAATCCTAGTTCATCAAATAACCCACAAACAAGGTCGTTGTTCATCAAGTGTCATGCACTATGTGACTAATCATCACATAGGTTTCAACTTAAAGATGTAATGGCATTATTTATTACTAGCATGACCACGGGCGGACCTATGTCTATAAATGATTCAGGTTCACGATTTTTAACAATTTTTTTTACGAGAATACTAGGGACTAACTAAACAAAACATTTGAAACAAAATTGGGGAGACCCGTTGAGAAAAATCAACACTACAAGGAAAAAATCCATTGGGTTCCGCAAACCCCCAGACAAAACACGTGCCAGTTCAGTACTAGCTAGATCATAAACCATGCTATGAAAAAAACCAATGTTTTAAAACTGGGTCTTTAATCGACCTGGTCGAGTACTCGAGTCACCTGGTTACATTTTCAACCCGGTCTTCTATACTAAATGTAAAAATAAAATTGCGTCGCAATTATATATGCTTAATTTATTTGTATGAAAAAACATGAGCAAAACCAAAACCCTGTTGGGTCTCGAGAACAGCGCTTCAAAAATACAAAACCCGGTTTAATCCGACACGTTTTCTAACCGGAACCGGTCTAACCGCTTGAACCGGCCGGGTCGAACCGGGTTTCAAGCATTGAAAAAAACTTCAAACTTTAGGCTAGTAACTTATTATTACTTCCTAAACATATGTTTATTAAAATAATAACTAGAATCATAATAAGCTAATAAAATAAATAGTAACCTGATATTTTGAGACCCACTCGTTACAACAGTTTCCGATGTATCCATAGCTGTAACTACATACAGTATATACCAAATAAAAAAAATAGATTAGTTTCATTTAAGGATATAAAACTGTGAATAAAAAAAAGACATACCTTTAGGTGAAAAAACGATGTTGGCATCGTCTGTGAGCATAGCGGATGAAGAAACATCTTTTTTCTTACTTCGGTTCCTGTTTTTCGGCATTCTTGTTTTTGGTTAAAGTGAGGGAGATTAAAAACTTAAACAAGGGTTGAGCTTGAACCCTAGTATTTGATGGTGTTTCAGTAGCTAATGGACTGGGCCTGTTAATTGGGCTGTTGGAACTATATGATCTTTGCAACTTTTTCATGAAATAAACAAAAGTACGTTTTGTTGTTTTTAGGGTAAACAAGCATAGTTGCCCGCGCGTTGCTGCGGGGCGGTGTTTCTTTTATTATAGATGTGGGTGTTTTTTTTAAGCATGATTGCCCGCGTGTTGATGCGGTATTTTTTATTTTTTATTTTGTGCGGGTTTATTTTTTCGGTCTCATGTTTAATAGTTTTTTTATATGGGCTTATGTGTTGGGCGGGCGTAATGTCGTGTGAATTTTTTTATCTGAATAAATCTATATATTTTTTTCCGGCGTCATGTCGTAGGTATTTTTTGATCTGAATAAATCAATACTTTTGTAATAAAATTTGTTATTTTGTGCCGAGCAAAATTTTTTTTAATTATTTTGTGCAATAGTTTATTTTTTTTATATCAGCTTATGTGTTTGGTCTCGTGCCGCGGATATTTTTTGATCAAAATAATTAAGTACTTTTAATTTTGTTTTTTATTTTGTGCCGAGCAATTTTTTTTAAATTTGCCTGGATAAAGAAAAAGAAAAAGAAAAAAAAAACTAAATGGGCCGGCTACTGTAGCTACTGTATATGGGCTTATGTGTTGGGCGGGCGTAATGTCGTGTGTATTTTTTTATCTGAATAAATCTATATATTTTTTTCCGGCGTCATGTCGTGGGTATTTTTTGATCTGAATAAATCAATACTTTTGTAAAAAAATTTGTTATTTTGTGCCGAGCAAAATTTTTTTTAATTATTTTGTGCAATAGTTTATTTTTTTTATATCAGCTTATGTGTTTGGTCTCGTGCCGCGGATATTTTTTGATCAAAATAATTTAGTACTTTTGTAATTTTGTGTCGAGCAAAAAAAAAAATTTTAACAAAAAAAAAAAACTAAATGGGCCGGCCCATGGGCCGGTTACTCTAGCTACTGTAGCTAGCTGCCAAAACGGCAGCGTTTTCATATGAGTACTATTACGATATGGAAGCTGAGGAACAAAAACAGTGGAAGTTGGAAAGTGAACGAGAAGCGAGGTTGGATGCAGCAAGAAAACGAAGAGAAGAACAATGAGAAAGAACATGAAGCATCAACAGCTTGAAGAAAGAGAATGAGGAAGAACCCTACTTGAAGAAGAGATAAGAACAATAATACGAGAATTTTTGATTAGAAGATTGATTCGCATTTGGCTTATTCGGGTGAGAAATCACCAAAGTATGTATGTTAATCTATTTTAACACAGTAACATTTATTGTACATTTTTTTTGTCTTTTTCCGATTGTGCGGTTGGTCCCTGTCCTTCCTTTCTTCCTCCCGCTCTCCCGCCAGAATCCTTTTTTTTTGCACCATTTATTTACGTTGAGGTTTGTTTTGTTACGATTTAATTACTTTAATGTGATTATGGTTGTTAACCTTGAATTAATATGAGTATAGTTGTATTTTGTGTGGGTATATTATGTTTGATAAGTAGGATTAATCAAATAAATTTAAAATTATAAACTGATTACAACACAGTAAAGAATAGGCTTTGGACAGTCCCCAAATACCTTAGTGATCCATTGTAACAACAATTTTAAATAAACATTTAAAAAAAGGATAATTAAACACTAGCAGATGACGGAATGAATTCAAAAACCTTATAATCAAGTTTTTTATATCTCACATCATACATTGCGTAAGGCGGAATGAAACCATGAAGGTAATCATCAACAACTTCATTAGATCTGATATCATAAATGTCACGCAGAGTCTTTGATATTAGGTTGTATTGTACAACCTTTGTAGACAAGTTGATCATTAGAAAAGAATCATCTTCCCTTTCTCCCAAAACAATGCTCCAAACTATGGACCGAATTGACCATCCTTCAGGAAGTGGATTCATAAAATCATCAGTATTAACAATGTACTTAATCGACCACACAGAACACCCTTTCCTCATCTCGTAGATAGTAAACTCGCTAGAGCCAATACAATCTCTACGAACAAGAACCAAACACCCACGCGACTCGAACAATTTCCCTTCCAGATGCAACACGTGAGGTATTCGTATGCTTATTATCATTGGAAGCATGGTTGTTATAATTGGTTGCTCATGGTCTTGAGGGATTTGTATGGTTGTTATAATTGGATGCTCATGGTCTTCAGTATTTAACTTGTAATACGTAAGCTGTCTATTCTCAGTTTCTAGCCAATGTAAGGCATCATTCCAATAGATTGCACTATCAAAATAAAATAAAAAGAAGTACGCAAATCTTTCCCTACACAGGGTCCAATTGCCTATCTCTGAATAGTAAATTTGTATAACAATCTCACAAGAGTTGCGTCCAGCACGCACCATTTTGTAGTCAGGTGATTTTGTAGGTTCAAATGCCAATCTCAATCCAGCACATCCATAAAAATTTGAATCATCATGTGCGTAATCTGTTTCTGGAAGCATTTTAACCAGATTAGTGGATGGATTATACACGTAATAAAAACGAGTCCCCCCTCAACCGGTACACAGAAGCAAACCATTTCAAGACTGCAAGATGTTAACATTAACAACTGCCTCGGTGTAGCCAAGAGTAAATGACTTGTCGCTAGTTTATTTTCTTGACTTAATTCTGGTATCTAACGAGACAAAAACACAATGGAATGAAGATGTAATGTGATTAACAAAAAGACCAGCAAGAGGATCTATGTTTTGGATCTGGCTGCGGTTACGGGTGAAATCAGGGGATGTAAGAATTATTAGCCATTGTTATGATACAGCTGTAAAAAGATGCATACAGAGAATAGGCAATCAGATTAAGATTTGAGTTAAAAGGTCGTCGTTAGTAAGGACTTTATGTTGTGGTGCATAGGTTCTACGAGCATGTGTGCTTTGCTTATGTGACATCATCTCCAATATCTAGTGACCTTTTGATGAAGTGAATTTGTGCAAAAGAGTTAATATTGTTGGTTGTGGATGACTTAATTTATGATTGTTGTAGTATGTTTGACTACATTTACCTTAAAAATAACAAAACCAAGATGAGTAGATGAGAAGCTAAACCCAAGTTGTGAGGGACGAATTTTGCAATCAAACTATATATTTTCCCGCATTAAATGCCACGCATCGAGCTGTGTCAGAAACAGTGAAAACGCATTGCATGTTATTATTACAGTAAACGTTTGGCTTTGCCTTGGATTCGACCGTCAACTGTAATTAGTTTGCGTGATACCCGTTAAGATTGTGTTGGTATTGATTGATTTTATTACATTGATATTTGGGTAAATTACACAGCTCGTCCTAGTAGGTAGGGCCGATTGCGTGTTTTGCTTTATCCGATTTTACTCAATGTACACGTGTAATGTATTTATCGTGTAATCTTGTCACAGCGTTGGTCCCTTCGTGTTTTGCTTTATCCGTTTTTGCTATTTAAGGGGTCAAACCCCCAGTCATTTGCATACCCAAAAACCCACTGAAGTTAATCACACAATCAACATTCACTTAAAAAAATGGCTTCTTTTCCATGTCTAGAAGGGCTGGCTGTAGCTGCTAGTTCTAGGTCTTTATTTGATAGAATAATGCTATACTTTGAAAGAGAAACGTCGATTGATTTTGACTTTGCAGCCGATCTACACAACTTATGGGTGCAGTTTATATACCGCACAAATGATAGAAAGCTGTTTATAAGTGAACTTGATGGATTGCCTCCATCAGTGATGTCCTACAATTGCTGTCAGTTTCTGCACCAAGTTCAAGAGAATGATTTTATCAAATTGTTAGAGCTGAGGAAGATGATCGCTGAGACTTATCGTGAAGTGCATAAAAAGCTTGATTTTGTTTCTGTTATGAAAAATATGTGATTGGGTTGTTCATGTGTTGGTTAAGTTGTGATTTCGTTGAAGATGGTTGGTTTAGATGTGAGTTAGGGTCGGGTCAATAGAGTCAGTTGGTTATTATGTTTATGCCTACTTTGTGTTGTTTTTACAAGTCGGTTTTTATGTAAAACTTTGTTTTGGTTCCATAATAGTGTGATGTTGTTAATTATTGATTTGGTTCCTTAACCTTTGTGTGGTTATTGATTATTTGCTCTTATACAATTCAAAGTTTAGTGCATATAATTATAGCAAATTTGGTCCCTAATGTTTCGTATGTCAGCGGTTGGACTAAAAGTACCCCGACGTTAAGGGCAATTCACACGTGGACCATTGGTGTAAAAGTGGGATCCACACGTGGATCATAAAAACTATATGTTACACCGTTGGTCCCTATAGTTTTTTTTGTCTAATCAAATTCCCGCCTTCTACGTGTCTTCCAAATGAAGATTTCTTTAGGGACTAAGCGTGTAATAATAGTGTAATTTAATGAACGTGACATAGAAGCTTGTGAATGTTAGTCATTGAGCCGTCATATATGTGATATCTAATTATTAGATTCACTGTGGAACCACTAACATGAGTTGGTTTTTTGCTATTTATGTGTAGTTTACCCAAATCATTTTCACACATTAAATAACCTAACATACCCAACAACACCACCAAACAAATAGCCTTCCCACGTCTACAAGAACTTGCAGCGGCGCAAAACTCTAACAATTTGATTGACGCAATGTCAGTCTATATTGAAAGGAAGATAAATGATGATCTCCATTTTGCAGCTGGATTAAGTCATCTCTGGGAGGTCTTGTACAGTAGGTTCAGCGAACACAGACTATTGATAGTCGAGCTTAATGTGTTTGGTGGTCCGTTAGCATTGCAATGTGTCGAGTTTTTTACTTAGTTGTCCCAAACCGAAGTGCTTAAGATGTTGGAGATAAGGAAGTCGATTGCAGAAGTGCACATACAAGTGCATAAAAAGATTGACTTTCTTACAATTATGAGGTTTTATTGATTAGATTGTGGATAGTTGGGTAATCTTTTGGTTTGTTTTGTATGCAGATACGGATGATCCCAGTTAGGTTGTATCTTTTGTTGTATTACGTTCATGGGAACGATGAAGTTGGGACATAGGTAGCGATTTTTGTGGTTTTATTTAGACAAGGATACTCGTATTTAGGTTGTCTTTGTTGTACATACAATAAGCCATTGTTATATGTTACTGTTTAACTATCTTGTTTGTGTTTTGATTTGACCATATCCTTGACCCTTCTTTGACCACGATGCACAATAACCTATCCTTTACCATTTTTAGGGACGAAACATGTTGTTAACATGATCAAATTTGTTGAAAACTTGAGTAAATGATTGACTTTGTATCTGTTGACCGTTGTGAACTTTTAGGGACGAAAGTTGTATTATGCAAAAAAATTTCCCTCCTTTTTCGGCATTTTTTCCCTCCTTTTCCCTCCCACCAGAAAAATAATTTACGTATCAAATTTCGTCCCCACCAATTTGGTATTATATTCCCTATTTAATGATGTCTCAGGACTCAGATACTCCACCAACTCATTATTTCTATTTCATTCTAAATATTACAGCAACATCCTCAAAAATAACTAGATATTAGGGATGATGTCAGAAGAGCACAGAACACAGGATTAAGAAACCTATTCACCACAACAAAAAGTGCTTACTAACGACTACCTTTTAACTCAAATATTAATCCGATTACCTATTCTTTGTATTCATCTGTTTGCAACCGTGTCTAAACAATGGCTAAGAATTATTATATCCCCTATTTTCATTAAAAATCGCAGCCAAATCAGTAAAGTTGATCCTCCTGTTGGTCTTTTTGTTAATCACATCAGATCTTTGTTTGAAAGTGATTTTGTGTCGTTAGATCCCAGACTTCAGTTAAAAAAATCCGCTATGGAAAGCTCCTTCACTCTTTGATGACATCAAATAACGTCTATTTTATAGCATCTTTTATCCCATATAATTAACCCATTTTGTATAATTATTGCAAAGAATTGTTACTTAATCGTTCATATTTGAGAATTGCAGTAATTATGGAGTACTTGGTGAAACTTAACTAAAAGGCACGCATTCTGGAGCTTAAATGAAGGTATTTGAAGATTATTGTTCTGAACACCAATACATCGTATCCATCAAGGAAGATACGGTGTATCTGTACCTGCACTCACCTAAGACCACGAAGACCACAAGACCAATACGCCGTATCCAAAGAAGACCAATACGCCATATTAGAGATATAGAAGGTGAATATTCTGGAAGATATCAAACGTGGTCCCTACTCTAAGAAAACCCCAATATGACGTATCCAACACATTGGATACGCCGTATCGAACCGACTCCAAACCCTATAAATAGAAAACTCAAAAACGAGTTTTAAGTGTGCTAAATCATATTCTCGATACCTAAACCACAAAAGTTAATTTTCAAAGGAGAAAAAGAGCATAAGAAGTCTCGCAACGCATTCCAATCCATAGGAGACAACGTGTAATTTCTTATACTTTTGTAATCGTTCAGTTTTTGGTATCATTCGTTAACTCGGTTAGTTTACCTTGGCTAAGCCATTACTCTTGTATTAATTATGATGTTTGAAGGCTAATACCTTCGGGTATTAGCCATTATTATGAAGATCTGAATGTTTGGTTTTGTTTATATCTCGATTGCTTAATTTATCGTTGTATGCTTGTTTATGTTTATCAATTTATACTTGTTTATGTGCTTTAATATGCGACCTATCATTCAACTGGATCTAGTGATACGAACCAAGTAATCTAGATGTCGGGATAGCTCTCCATATAGTGATTTATACATCTAGAATCATAGGATCACAAATATTGTCCTGCTAAATCCATGCTAGGATACGCTTCTGGCTTAACTAGATATCGGATATTGCCTTTGGTTTAGTGAACAAGTTGACTAGCAGGTGAACCTAGATAATTCAACAAATAACGTTCTGATTCCATTGGATAGTTGGACAAGTGGACTACTAGTGTATAAATCACCGTTAAGCAGTAAGTGGGTAAAGTCTCTATGAGCTAGGGTTTAACAAGATCACCATTGCTTTAATCCCTAAGATAGATTATAATCAGCAAATAAGGATGCTTTATGCGGATGCTTTAATTGTGACAGAATTAATGTGTCTAGGTCTTAGGATGAAGTCCCGCCTAAGTCTAAGAATGATATGCCACCTCGAGATAAGTAATCATTGCACTGAATAAACAAACCAACTTCTAATCGGATTAATGATGGCTAATACAGTTTTCTATCATAAGGCTTGACCGCTCTTTTATCTTCTATTAATTTGCTTGCGTGGGTTAAAGTGTCTTGAATTGATTGTAGTCACCACCAAACCCGTGCCAGTCTCTCAGGCTGAAACCCCCTTTTACCTGTTAGAATTAGGATTAGAACTAACATAGGATTAGCATAGGTTTGACTTAGATTAGTAAACCAAAATATTAATAAATTGAGAGATTTAACCTCGCTTCAAGTGTTCGACACCCTACTTACCACGAATCTACCACCGACCGGGTACACTGCCCGTTAAAGTATTATTTTTGGTTAAGTTGGCAAAATATAAATTTAAAACTTGAATCATAAAAATATACACCACACAACGACACATCAAGTTTTTGGCGCCGTTGCCGGGGAGTGAAAATTAATCTTGATTTTTATTTTATATTTTGGTTTTTAGATTAGATCTAACCCTTAGCAGTAGTGTAAATTAGATTAGTTTATATTCTTGTATATTCTGTATATTTTGTATATTTGTATGTTTAATTGTTTGCTTGTATATTTGTGTGTTTAATTTAATTGTTTTCCTAATATATTGTTCTGATCGATAACTCGATACGGCGTATCCACTTCCATTGGATACGGCGTATCGAGTTATCGATCAGAACAATATATTAGGAAAACAATTGGATACGGCGTATCCAACTTTCTGTCCAATACAGCGTATTCATTCAACTGATTAATACGGCGTATTCACTTCTATTGAATACGGCGTATCGATCATCTGAAACAGAATCAGAATCAAAGTTTTCATATTTTATTTTTGTGCTAAAATTTTTTCTATCTTTCTTCAGAGCAAATCCTGCTGATATTTTTACCTTTGTTACAGATAATACTTATCAAAGCTAGTTGATTAAAGAAGATATGGCAGACAAGAAAATGGAATCAACTATGAAAGAATTCATGACTAATGACTATGAAGATTACTATTCAGGGATTACAAGCATTATGGTTAATGGAAAAAATGCTTCCCCCCCCCCCCCCCCCCCCCCCCCCCCCCCCCCCCCCCCCCCCCCCCCCCCCCCCCCCCCCCTCCACCGGAAAAAATGCTTATAAGCTGAAAGGAAAATTCCTTGATGATTTACACAAGAATGCTTCTAGTGGAACTCATGGGGAAGACGCGGTCGAGCATATCGAATACTTCCTTAAAATTGTTGACCCAATTGATTTACCCTATGTTAATCAAGATAAACTCAGAGTTGTTGTTTTTCTGATCTCATTGGTTGGAGATCCGTGGAGATGATTTGATGGAATTAAAGGATCAATTACTAGTTGGGTCGATTTAACTACCAAATTTTTTGGAAAATATTACCCGCCTTCTCGCGCTGAAAAAGTTAACACCTTAATAATTAAGTGGGACCCTTCTAATGCCAAGTTCGAAAGTTGTTTGGCCTCAAAGTTTGTATACTACAAAACTATGGATATATTCACTAAAGGAGCTCTGTGGGATTATTGGAAAATAGGAAGCGACAAAATTGAGCCAACAAATGAAGAAACTTCCGAT
>BQNB010072482.1:4085-32423 GCA_026074375.1 Tanacetum coccineum
TGTGATTTCGTTTTAAGCTTGGTTTGGATAAGTGAAAAGTCGGGGACGATGAATTTATCCTTTTTGGGGCATTCTCGGATCGAAATACATCTTGTTCTATGATCCCTAACGGTTATGGAAATAACGAAAGTCGAAATATTCAGTTTATAAAAAAAATGATAAAGTTTTATTAAAATAGGAAAATGGGGTGTTTTAAAGCTTGTGATTTCTTAACTCTCTCCACAAAAGTCTTTGCTACTTTTCAAAGATTTAGTTTGGGGATGTTTTGACGTATTTTGTTTTAAAGCATATAATATTGCGTGAGGACACGCAATCGTTTAGTTTGGGGAATTTTGATATGTGTGAAAACACTTATCCATTTTTTATCAAAAATGACACATAAAAGACAAAATTGTGCTTAAAATGCTTATATATTGCTTGTTTTGTCTTTATGATTATGTAGGTACGGATATAGCAAATATCACAAGAAAATGGTCAAAACCGGACAAACACAGACACGAGAACAGATAGAGTGTAAAAGAGCTGGGAGAATGCTTCCAAGGTTAACCAAAGTCAACCATTGGTCAACATTGGTCAACTACAAGAAAACAAAAACCCTCAAATTACCCAAAACAACCACTTGAAATAAACTAAATTGCAAAAAATGGTCCCTAAGCCCTAACGGTGTTAACTCTTTAATATATAAAGAGTTAACACTCATTATCTCATTATTAATAACCCAAAAACAAACCTGGCCCTTTTAAGGAAAACCCACGGCCCAATCCTTTTAATAAAAACTCAGGCCGAAGTCAACCCTCACACCCCCCGGTCAAACTCTCATTCTAAACGGTTAAAAAAAAGGCGCGAACCCTTTTTACTATTCATCATCTCCTCCATTTTACCACGAGCTCGAAACAAAGGGTTAATTGCAATTGGCAGCGTGGCTCTCTAATTCAAGTAATAAGGAATGACATGGCAGAGTTTGACGTCATCTAAGGCTCTCATTGGCTAAAACCCAAAAGGTCTAACACGTGGGCATGGAAAGAAACACACGGGGAAATGGATTTTTACACTAAAGTGGGTATAAAATAAGTACAAATAGACTGACACACGGAATGTCATGTTGGCAATCCGTGTGATCAAATCTAATCCGACGGCTCAAAGTTAGGATCCAATGATGGGAAAAGATTGAAAGGCCTTGATCAAAGAGAGCGTCTAACTAACTGGATGGCCTAGAAGCTTCATTGTGTAGCTATAAAAACAAGCTCGCGCCTCACACACATCATCTCCCTTTTTCTGCATTTTTTAGTTTTAGTAGCTTATGTAATTTTTCAATTAAAATGTAATTTCCTTTTAAGCTTTTGTAATGTGTTTTGAATATCAATAAAATCATTGTTTGCTTTATAAAATTTGTTTGTGCTCCTTTATTTTCAAAAGCTCATTTTTATTCAAATGTTGTTTAATAAGCTTGTCACTGTCTCATAAGCTCATTATAAGCTCTCAAAGTCTCTAAGCTTAGATTAGAGCTCAAATTGATCAATAATCTAATTAAATGTTTAAAATCAGAATACCTTTGATATAAATATGGATTTGAGCTTTTTGGATGATGAACTAGCAATGTAAGAGTTCATACGACTTAACTAGCTTATCCTTGTGATAAGCTAGAGCTTGTTGATAGCTCACTTGAGCATATTAAGCCTTTGTTGTGCTAAGGCAATTGTAAGTTTCTCTTTCATTCAATTTTTAGCTTATTTTCATTCAGTTTATTCTAGTGCTTATTTTTAGCTTAATTATAGCTTAATTGTTCTAAGATAGCTTATTAGTTAATCATGTTCATCTGTTTTTTAGTTTATATCACTTAAATCTTAGATTTCATTAATTTTGCCTTTAAAAGTCATAAAAATCCATAAAAAATAGTATTCCCTTGTAGCTTATTAATTCTGCTTAATCGGTTGTTTAAACATGTTCATTAGGCTTATTATAAGCTGATTACCATCTGGTATTTCTAGTTTGAGCTTAATTTCTAAGTTTCACAAGCCAAATATAGACTTGAGTAAAATTAAGGGGTGTTTGGCATAAGGGTTAAAAATGGATCAAATTAGGCTTAAAGTTTGTAAAGTTGGTTATTGGTACTAAGTCACCTGTTAAAAAAATTAATCGTAAGTTCATAGTTGATTTTTCAAGTTTAAATGAGTAGATTTTCAATTTTATAAATTAAATCTCTATTAGGTGTCTATGGTTTGAATCTATGATCAATATATCAAGCTTTTTATCAATTTTGAGATCAAATTAGCTTTAGCTGTTTTAGTTGTCTTGTTAGTTTTTAATGTGGTGTCAAATAAGAATTAGATTAAGTGTCTTAGGCCTGCATTTGTGAATGTGAGATTTGGATGTCATTTACATCAGATAGTAAACAGTTTTTAAAGCCATTTTCAAGTTTAATTTTCAGCAAGAAAAAGCAATTGTTAGGTCTTGAATTTTTGTGTTCTAGTAGATTTTAGGATAATCTTAATGTGTTTGAGCTTATTTTAGCTTAATTAGCTTATGTGCTTATCTGTTTTTAGCTTTTAAATTAGCTCTTTGTCTTTTAGTTCAATAACCAAAAGTTGAGTGTAAATGAATTTTTAGCTGTTTCAATTAGCTTTTTCAATAAGCTTTTGATTTTCGAATTAGTTTTTAAAAGTTGTCTTAAGTAGATTTTAGGTCAAGCTTTTATAATGTATAAGCTAGGCTAACATAAGATTCTATTAGAAAGTTTAAAAATAAGCTCAAAGTGCCTTTAAGGCCTGTTTGGTTTGCAGTTTTGTTCCAATTTCTTTTTCATCTTATTATCTTCTTCTTTGCTTATTTCTAGTGTAATCCAGCTTATTAGAATAGTTATAGGTTGCTTTTAGCTTTTCAAGTTTTAGTTTTAGCTCATTTTAGTTTTGAGCTTATTATGTTTTGAAAAATACCAAAAAATATAGTTAAGTGTACTCTGTTAAGTTTTAAGCTGTTTTACAGCTTATTTAGTGCTGTTGGAAACACAAAAAGTGCCGGTCACGTCCAAGTTGTAATAGGTCTTAGCTCGTAGATTGTGTCATGTTAAGTATAGAAGCTAATCCGGCCCAAGGCCCATGGGAAGCCCATCATAGCCCATGGGCCGACCATCATGTAACTATATAAGCCCTCTCCTAGCCTTGGAGAGGGGTTGGTTGTTTTCATTTTTTCCATTTTCCACATAGTAATAACACTTTATCCATTCCATATACTTTCTCTCACTAAACATCACAACCCACATCTCTCTCTCTTGTTCTTGGTAGATCATTAGATTACATGTTTCTTCAATTGGTATCAAGAGCCATGGAGTGGTGTGTTTAGTTTTTGTGTTTGTCTTGTGATTTGTGTTCAAAATCTTTATAAAGAACAAAATTTTTGATTCAAAATTTTTTGGCGTAAAAACCTTAAAGTTTTCATTTTTATTGTTCCTATAGGGTTAGTAACACTAGTTGTACAAGAATTTTTGCTAAAAACCATTCAAAAATGTGTCTTTTTGAGTTTTGAAAATTTGAGTTTCGTAGTAGTTGGAACCGAACGAGTACAACCGAACAAGAATAGCCGATCTAGTATTTCTTTGACAACCGAACGAGTTGTCTGTTTCAAGAACCGAACTAGCTAAGTTATAGTGGGAACCGAACTAGTTTGTTGTCTGTTGGAACCGAACTAGTTAACCGAACGAGTTAACCGAACAAGCAGAGCCGAACTAGCTTAGTTGTTTGACAACCGAACTAGATAACCGAACAAGCAAGAGTCGAACTAGCTTAGTTGTTTGACAACCGAACTAGATAACCAAACAAGCTGAGTCGAACTAGCATATTTGTTTGACAATAAAAAATGTATGGCATATTTATAAATATTGATAATAGTATGGAATTAGCTTCAACCTTTAATAAAATAACTTATTTAATTAATTTTCTTAAATTAAAACAGTTGTCGATGTGTAACAAATGAAAAGAAAAAAATTCCTATACACGACTTTACTTAGTGTCATTCTTTTATTCTTATCGTTACATGACGTATTTCCGTAACAAAGTCTCATAAAGATATATGTAATATTACTTTTATATAGATAGATGATTAGTAAATCTTTTAAAAATAATGCTTCTAGAGTTCTAGTACTCACAACAAAGACTTGTATGCTTTATATATCGGAAAAGGCTCATCAGCTTCTCTCACTTTCTAGAATATTTTACATTTGGAAGCTATTATGTTATACCGGTTTTAATATTTGGGTTGGCATAACAGGTATTGTCGATGGTGTTCCTGTTTTAATAGAAAAGCCTCAGACATATATGAATTTAAGTGATGAATCAGTGAGTTCATGTATTAAGCTTATCGATATAACATGACAAGCTTATTGTTTTAGCTTTGGTACCTAAAGGCGCTGGTTTTTTTAACTGCATAGTGGTCCACTTGCTGCCTATTACAAACTCTCTCTAAATCGAGTGGTGGTGGTATGATCTCTTATATTAGTTGTACATAATTCGTCTTGAAAATGTTGACATTTGTCTATTTTGGGTTGACGTGGCAAAATGGTTGGGTTAGGGTGGTCGGCGAAAGAGCCGATATGGGTTGGGTTGGTTCGGCCCAAAATAGTTTTACTTGCTCTCTGTAGGTATAGGAAAGCCTCCTGCATGGTCAAATGGATCCGAAAGCCTTTTCTTCAGAAGTTTAATGCAACAACTTAAGAATGAGTAAGATTTTATTTTTTAGAATAATGTATTAATAGCTATCATCTTCTCATGTTGGCTTGTGAAGATTGATGTAGGTTTGAAAGAGGGGGTTGTGCATTAAAAGTAATCTTGACAAAGGGTTTTCAACAATGAGCAAAAATACAAACACATAAATGTGCCATGCACACTACCTCATATATCACAAATTTGGTAATCATTGTAAGCTGCGTCATGTGTGGGAAAAGCTTTTGCAGTCCAACTTCTTTTATTCACATTTACACGTTAGAGTAACAGTCCGTTATCTCGTTTAATTTTTCAATTTTTTATCAATATTTATCTCTTGTTTTATTATAATAATTTGTATCTATTTCACTTTTATTACTTTATGTCTCTATGATGTTATATAACATTTCATTCGCATAATTATTTAGTGTTTAACTCAATTTTTGTTTATGCTTATTTATATGAGCGCATGAAGAAGAAATGATGCTACAAACAATTATTAGGGCTATGTGGTCGCGGGGTGGTTCGGTTCGATTTGGTTAGTCGAACAATAAAAACCATTCTTCATGGGGCGGATAGCTAAGTTCACTATCCGAAACTGAAGCGCTCTAGGCGGTTACCCAGGTATGCGGGTACAAAAAATAAGCGGTTATTCACAGTTAAGATCACGGTTAACCGCCTAAAATGTTTAATCGACTCCAACCGAATGAGCATTAATAAGGATATTAGGCAAGATTGTGGTGAGATTTCTAATATAACTATGCCAATTTGTTAATACAAAATCAAAAGATATGAAAAAATAATCATAATAGAATGAAGTTTATTATTATATTTGAACCGTATATTTGGCGTACATACTCTATAATAGAATGTGATGCGCAAATGTTTACATTTATTACATAAAATTAAGCATACCTCGAAAGTCATGCAATAATAGAAGAACCAATATTACAGTAATATAGTAACTATTTAGTAAAAATACACATTTATATTGTACACGGTTCGGCTCAGGTAATCGCGGTTATTAAAAAATAAAAATAAAAACCGATCCGTGATAAATGGTTTTATTTTCAGTTTTTGTTTTTTCGGTTATAGGTTTTTCTAGGTTTCGGATCATGCGGGTCGGTTTGGTTTGTCGGTTTTTCGGATTTTTTGAACACCCATAACAATTATACATACTTATGTGATTTGTTGTTGTGAATAATAATGCTACAAAAAATTAGGGATATTAATCATTTGGCATTGGCATAAATTGTAATTTAAATTATGAAACATGTTTGGGTCGAAGTAATTCGGAGGAATGCCTTTGTGCATCTATGCATTTTGTTAAACATATTTTTAGATCATGCATGTTTGATGTATACTTAGATTGTGTTTTAAATTGAAATTCGCTGCATATAGTTTGACTGATGAATAATATTTTTATTTTATTTTGCCTAAATCACCTTTCAACAACATATGTGTGTAAAAATTGGTTAAAAAATAAAATAGTTTTTAAGTTGAGTGAACAATAAAAAGAGTCTAATGCGTCATTACTTAATCATAGATAAAAGAAGTGGACAACAAGAAGAAAGTAAAAATAAAACATAAAACATAAAAACACTACATAGAGATTAGCCAAAACTTCTAGACGATACCATTGAAAAAAACAAATTCATTAAAATATTAAACTGGAAAGCTCTTCTTCTTCTTCATTCATTCATCTTCCGTCAATTTCACTCGCAGTAAGACGACAATCAAAGCATTGGCAGCCATGGTGAAAATTTTGAGGTTGTTGTCGTCGTGGTGGATTTTGACGTCGTGGTGAATTTTGAGGAGGTTATGGTGGATGATTTTGAGGAGGAGGTTCTTGTGGTGATGGATTTTGAAGTCGTGGTGGAGATTTGAGCTTCCCACAACACTGTCCCATTTTGGTTTAGAAGAAAGAGTGTGTTGTGTGAATGAGAGGTGGTTTGGTTTTGGTGGAGCATGCATATATATAGAGGTAGAGGTGTGCTCTGATTGGTGCGTTTAAGATCACATGGATCCTCATTGTGGACCGTTGATTTGTTTTCATATGATGATGACAGAATATGAAGAATCTAATCATTTATTCCTCAATAGGACAACATGATGAGTTTGCATTCAAGATCCATACATACTTTTTCTTAAAACAAGGGACCCTTGAAAAACTTGGTTTTATTTGCCATTTTCATAGAATGAAAAAAAACATTAGTATATTTTCAAGATCCATTTTGTAACATATCTTGCAAGAAATAAAAAACAAATAGATAGTGAAGAAACAAAGATACTTTTGTATCAAGCATGACCGCGGCAACAATATGTGAGAAAATTGAAACGTGCAACATTCATACCTACCTTCCACAGTTTCTCCACCATAGGAATGGATCTCGAAGCCGGTCCTAGAGTGCATATTATCTTTGTTTTAGGCCTCTGTAGCCTACTTCTTAATTGTTTGCTTAATAAAAATGTGGCTCATTTTAAGTGGAGGCCCTGTGCGACGGCACCACTTGCACACCCCTTTGTGGTTTGATATCGAACTAAAAAGCATCATATAGTTGAAAAGAAATTTTATCTGAAACGAAGAGAATAAATAGGTGCATTCAAGGTGTTTGATGTTTTGTCAACCGAATTAGCAACATTGTGAAGAAACCGAACTAGCAACATTCTGTGGTAACCAAACTAGCAAGGTTTGTGTGGAAACCGAATACGCAGTTTCATTCTTTAACCGAACTCGCAACTCATGAGAAGGAACCGAATTAGCAACATTATGAAGAAACCGAAGTAGCAACATTGTGTGTCAACCGAATACGCAGGTTTGTGTGGAAACCGAATACGCAGGTACAAGATCAACCGAACTCGCAACTCTCACTGTCCTTCATTAAACCGGTAACTGTCACCGCTAGTTCGCTACATATTTCAATCCGACTAGTGCAGTTTTAACTAATTTCGGATTTGCGCTCGGGTTTTTGTGTATGCGGCTTAGTTTACGGGACTATATATACGGTTAGACGTTGCGGATCGTGAACTCGTTTTGATCATCGTGGTATATCCACATTGAACCGACGATTACCGTACAACTCCGCGGGATTAAAAAATTACAATCGTTACATTTTTATAAAACTTCAACGAAGAACACTTATTGGCAGCGAAGTATACCAACCCTTTTTTTACTATAATATACTCGAACTTGGCAAACTATAGTCCGTTGGACTTCATCACTCATTTCACACTCGTCCTTTGAGGTGTTTGTTAACCATAATGGTGAAATAACTTCCACACCGTTAGTCTTATTTGTAATAATTAAGCCATTAGTCCTCCAAGTGAACCGTCATTGCTTGTTAGTCAATTATTTGGAGTTTTCATCAACCCGTTACTCATTTTAAGTTGAAGTAATGTGCACCTTGCGATGTTTTAAGCTGATCAATCGCTAACAAAAGCTTAAGTTCTTCAACAACAACAACGATTTCACAACGATTAATCATTGCTTCACGGTTTCTTCTTGATTTTGTAAAATCTCGCAAAAGATTTAATTCTTTTCTAGTTTAAATCATAGATTTGTAAATTCCCATGAACGTTAATTGATTTCAAACCACAACAACAATCACTTAATCTACAAAAGGTCCACAATTTGATTTCAACATCAATTACTCTTTCTTCAAAATGTTTAACATGAATGAGAGAGTTTACAATCCACAATCACAGATTCAAAGTGTTCCTCAAGTTTCAATGTTTCATCCACAAGCTTCTTAAGTGATTTATCCTCAACCATCAATGATTCATCCACAATCATATCAAGTGATTCATCCACAATCATCTCAAGTGATTCATCAAACAAACTATCAGAACCTGCTGTCTTGCTCTACAATCATAAGCAGTCTATACAAGTTGATCAAGCCTTGTTGTACATACTTTATTCCAACTGATGTCTTACTCGTCATGTTTACCACAAAGTCTTTGACCGATTCATGAGTACCATATTTCTTTAAGTTACCATCATCCAACAATCAACTAGAGATTCGTCAAATCCAATGCACCAAGTTGCTATGCTAGAATGACAGACTCTGAGTTATGTGGGTAATTGTTCAACGGGTAATGATCATATAGCAAGGTGTATACTCAATCAAAGAAAGATAACAATGTCTCAAGCAACAGATGTTGTTAGCATAACTTCAGGAAGCAGGGATTCAGTTAAGCTAAAGACCAACTTGCATTTTGGAGCTCTCAGGATGGAAGAATTGATTCTGGTCCAAGAGTTTCACAGTGACAACTTAATGCACTTTTCAAGCAGTGAAGTTGATGGTATAGATTCAGATTGTTGCTGACGTAATTCTCCTGCATCCCACCCTTGTCCTTACTCACCATGGCACTCTCGATCGTGCATTCAGTTATGATTCAGATGTTCTTGCTGAGGTAACTCTAATCCTTAATATGATAACAATATGACGAAATCATAGTTATGCAGAGGCGATGCGTCTTTGACAGTCGAGTGTTGTGAACCATTTCAGAGATGAAATATACACAGTGTAGCAATATCATTCCTTATTCTCAGTATGTGACAGAATCACAACAGGCAGCTGTTCAGAATTCTAACTCATCTGCACAACAAGATGCACTGATATAATCTAGTGATTGAACAACTGAAAAGCCAAGTAATTAATTGCACCAAGATTAATCTGGACAATAAAAGTGTCAATGAATCTTTAATGTTGAGCTTGGAAAGTATAAAGAACAAGTCACAATCGTCGTTTCGCTTCAAAGGGACAAAATGTTGATTTAAAAAGTAAAGATAACATTTCATATTCATGTAAAACGCTGTAGGATTGATCGTCTTAAACAAACTCTTTCTGAACAGTTAAAAGAAAAGGAATCTTTAATGCAAACAGTTACTCTTCTCAAAAATGATTTTAAGAAAGAAGAATCTTGAAACATTGATAGAGAAATTGCTTTAGAAAAGAAGATCAAACAGCTGGATAATATTGTTTTTAAAAGAGATCAATCAGCACAAACTGTTCATATGTTGACAAAACCTTAGTTTTTCTATGATCATACCACTAAACAAGCTCTTGGTTTTCAAAATCCTTTCTATCTGAAGAAAGCTCAGTAGTTAGAACCAAAGCTCTATGAGGGTAATGTCATTAAAAACACTAGTGCTATTGTGATTCCCGACTCCGAAGAGACCCTTATGCTTGCTGAAGAGAGTCGTTCAAAAATGCTTTTAAAACAACAGGATCCAATGATGTTAGAAAAGAAAGTTAATACTACACCAGTTGATTATGATGCTCTTAACCAACTTTCTCAAGATTTTGAAAAACGATTTGTTCCACAAAATGAATTATCTATTGAACAAGCCTTTTAGTCTTAGAATTCTATGAATTCTTCAGATCCTAGTCCTTCTTGTAGACCCACCAAAGTTGAGGTTCCAAAAGAACTTCCTAAAGTCAGCATGGTTAATAAGAGTTTGAAGAAACTTAAACACCATCTTGTTGGTTTTGACGTGGTTGGCAAAGAAAGAACCACGGCCACAGCAATCACTGAGGGCTCGTGGGGGTTTGAACATACAAAAGCTTGTTTTAGGGATGAAATAATTCCATTTGTAAAAGCTCTGAAGGATTATTCAAATACAATTCGATCAATATTTTTTGTTATGAACTTTCGGAGGTCCAATGTCTTTTCATCCTAGGAACATATGTGGAACAATATCGTTAGAGTCAAAAACGTTTGAAGTTAAATGAATCAAGTTTTAAATTAAAACGAACGACTCTTAGAACAATTCATCAACAAAGGTACTCGTGAAATAATTTTGAATTCTTCTGTGGAAAATGTACATGAATGTGAGACTTGGTCTCAACTTAAGACTGAGCTTCTCAACAAAAAGGTTTTCCTTGAAAAGAAACTTACGATAAACTGGACAGAAGTTTTACCATTCTTGAACAAACATTGATCTGTTTTAGAGATTGATACTAACTAAATAAGGAAATTTTTCAAAGGGCACATTCTGTTTTCAAATAAAAGTGCTCCAAGTTTTGATCAATTATTTGAATTAAATGAATTGAAACGCTTTAAGTCGCGAAAGAGAAAGACATGGTCTTAAAAATGTTATTTAAAAAGTGAGAGAATTAAATCTATATGTGAAAAATAAATAAGGCTTAAGGTCAATGAGGACATAAAGAGTTAAACGATAAATATTGAAATGGATCAGTAGGGTAGTGGTCAAGTTATTGCTGAGAATGAACATCTGAAAACAGACCTATAATCAATTAAATTCCTCTATCACACCCACTACTAGATCTCAAGTGTGGAGAGGGTGTTGCTTCTCATTTTTCTTTTCATGAACAAGTAACCATTTTTCTTTTTTACTTTCTCTCTCTAAAATCTATTTTTCTTATTTTTGTGTTTGGTGATGAAATGATACATCTAACAAATGTGATGCTTTAATTGCTTAAATCAATGCAAAATCTGTTGAAAATTCGGATTTAAATGCTCAACTTCAAGAAAAGGTTTTCGCAATAACGGCATTGAAAGAAGAATTAAGGAAACTAAAAGGAAAAGGTGTTATTGCTTGTCGTGAATCTGTGAATAAGCCAAAAGTGTTTGCCCTTGTAGTGCATAAGGTAGACTTGGAATCACTCTCCCCAAAGCTTAAGAACAATAGGGAAGCACATGAAGACTACATTAGGATCACTAAAGAAAATACTGACACTCTTTGTGATATAGTTGAACAAGATAGAACCTCAAATCCTTTGGATAATGCATTAGCTTATGCTTGTATGTACATGAAACAGATTCAGGAGTTGTTAATATATGTTAGTGATACATGTCCTAGTTCCCAATTGAAGAGTAAGAAGTTGGTTGTCGTTAAACCAATGAACAAAGCTAGAAAAGTCACCTTTGCAAAGACACAAATTCAAGTAGATGTTCACCAGACTCAGACCACTAACAAACCTTTAGTGCCTTCTACAAATGAAAAATGTTCTACTAATGTTAGCAGATCAAAACCTCAAAGTGAAACAAAGAACAATAGGATCATGCAACCATTAAGTAGTAACTAAAAATATCAAAAAGTAGAAGCCTACAATAGGAATGCTAAGCCTAGTCTGACTAAAGAAGACAGTGAGTCTCAATCTGTATGCTTAACATGCAACAAATGCTATTTTGATGCAAGACATAATTTTGTGTTGTACAACATTTGTCTGAAGTGAATGATCGTGCTAGAGCTAAGGCTGTTAAGAGCATTAAAATGAAAGAATGGAAACCTACTGGTAAAATGTTTAAAAATGTTGGATATAAATGGGTACCCACAGGAAGGACTTTCATTATAGTTGGAACTAAGTGCCCCTTAACTAGATTTACTTCCACTAAAACAATGCCTCCTAGGATACCTATTAAATCAACTGTAAAAACAAACAAAAAACCAAGTAGTGCATCTCAATGGAGATCCAAAGAAACAAATCATGCGAGTTCGAGTAGTGCACCTAAGATTGTAGAATCTAGGACTGCTAACCACTTGGAACCCAACAATCATATGGGATCCAATGTTTCTATTTCTCCATGCTCTTCAAGTGTACAATGCAGGTCATACAAATCGTACCTTGGCAATTGGATTCGGGCTGCTCTACACATCTAATCAACATCAATGACTTACAGTTACTTCAGACTGTAACTCGGTCTTCATTCAATGGCTTATGTACAATTCAGTGCATAACCCGAGCTTCATTTAATGGCGTCTGTAGACAACACTTCAGGCCCCGTTCCTCAAAGAAAAGAAAGGTGTACGCTTCAGTGCGCTTTATCTTCAAAAGAAGAGAAATCTTCTTGTATCCTATGTAAATATATAAGATCATAAAAACACAAAAAGATTTTATTTTTTATTTTTATTATTATAAAATTTTATAAAAACAAAATAGAAAAATATAAAATCAGAAAAACAAAATACAAAATTAAAAAATGAGAAAAATATAAAAAGAGGTAATAATGGCATGTCTTCTGAAAATCGATAACATTTACGGTCTTAGAAATGTTATTTAATAATGATACGAGGCTGTAAATGAAGTTCGAGCAGAAGTTTAAATGTTTTCAAAACATGCTAAAAATGGCTTGCTATTATATCAGATAGCAACCCGATCATCATTTTAAAGGCAAGTATTTCAATAAGGAAACTTAGCCTCATAACGGGAATTTACTCTCGGGCATAGTCTACTTTATGACCATGCAAAAGCTTGTGTTTACTTTGCAACACAACTCGTGCTTCCTATATACAAATTAATGTACGTGTTAGTGCATTTCTTTGTCAAAATAAGAGAAATCTTATTTTTATTGGTAAAAAGTTATCTTCATAATGAATCAGTGTTTTCAGTAATCACAAAAAGATTTTCAAACACAATTCAACCACCCAGGCAATGACTACAACTCTTTAAATAGAAAACGGGTCATTATTTGAGGGGGGGAAATTTTCATCAAATAATCTTTTAAAACAGTCTTTCAAATTAAGTTACAAAATAAACGGATAAAGTTTTTAATAATGACGGATAACAAATTAAAAGGGAGTTAACTTATATTAACTACAAGAGCTTTAGACGTCATTTGTTTAAAACTTTATGGACTTATTTGCAATTTGAGACTTAGTGAATTCAGGCTTTAAACTACATTCGTTCAATATTGCCAACACCTTATAGTTTGTAAAAGACTTAGGAATGCTTGGAAATACTTTCATAGTTTTAAAAAGCCTTGAAGTTGATTCTCACGGAATAGATTTAAGCTTATTAATTCTTTGAACACGATCTTAAGTATATGTGCGTACTAGGTTTTGCTGATTTCGAGGTATCAAAACCAGCAAAAGGGAAGGAATAGATATACAAGAAAGATAATGAGTACACGTAATAGAATTCATACCCTATTCTCATTTTAGGTCATTCCAGGAAGACATATGTCATAACCACAAATAAAATCAGTGTTTAACTTGTTGCTTTCGATTGCACTATTTCAACTACATGGGGGAAGAGATATCTTGTGATTTCAAGTATGCATCATTTAAATTACTAGGGGGAAGTGTTGTAAGAATAATTATTCTAAGCGTGAGAAGATCGGTTACTGATTCAATAAATGCTTCCTCAAACGGTTAATCACTAAGCTTATTTTTCAAAAGAGAGTAGAATAGTTGACAAAAGAGGTACACATAGGTTTGATAAGTATGATGATTCCTTAAGTTAGTCAGTATTCTGCAAAAAGAAATGAGTACATTTGGGACTTAGTTGACTTAGGTATTTTCATTTAGACTACTTAGAGGGAATAATTGTGACATCCGGGACTTAGTTGACTTTGGTGTTGCAATTTATATCATCACAATCGTGTAAGGAGAAATACGGACATCCGAGACTTAATTGACTTTGGTGTTACGATTTCAAATTAGTTGTGTACTTTGGATATTTGGGCTTTATACATCAAGACTGCTTGATGCGGCTTGCACATCTGCGTTGAATCTACTGAAGAAAGGATTGCTGGTTTAGGGGGAAGCTAAGACAATTTCCAAAAGGAGATTATCGAGATGGACTATAGATTGCTGACGTGGATAGAATGACTTTGTCATTTTCGGTTTGAACATATTCAGGTCCTGTCTTATACATAGTCTTGTGAATATATATATGTAGTGTAGACTTGAAAATGGTGAATATAAGTAGTGCTCGAGTATAAATTTTTTAAGAATTTCTTAGTAAATTCAAAATCTTTCAAAATTATCGTACTCAGCACTATCTTATATACCCTCAAATATTGAGGGGGAGCATTAAAATGTTCCTTATATGGCTTGTGAATAATTGGAACATTTCTCTCCCCGTAAGCATAAATTTTAATCTTTTGATATCTAAAATATCAATAGACTTGACATTTTTTATAAGGGGAGAAAATGTGATTAAAATATATGGCTAATGATGTGATCTTAAAGACTCTAGTGCGAGCTTCACCCTTCATGTGCTAAACATTTTCGAATATCGATGCACGTGTTGAGGGGGAGCAATTTCTGAAAAGTAAAACCATCGAGGTACTAAAGGTTTTCACAATGTACCTCGATCGATGTTTTCAAATGGTTTTAAGGCTGTGAACAATACCCAAAGACCGACCATGTACTTACTTTTATCGGAGTTATAAGGTGGTTAAGTATAGGTATTTGTTCCCATGATCCAGCCAGAACTGGAGGGATCTACCCAGGGACATTTCATTAGATAGAATAGAAGTCCTTAGGTTTGATACAAAAGGAGTAAAAGTGAGAAAGGGAAAAATGCGGACTAAGACAGAGCTAACACTGGAACAAACCCAACAAGGTACTAGTTATGAAGTCTTGGTAAGCGCTAAAGGGGTTGAAGAATTAAAAAGAAAAGTTACGATAAAAGATGAAAAGAACGAAGCCCTCCTTACACTTAGGCAGAAACCGGGTCAATACATTTGCTGTCTAGAATCACAAAGATGATTGCTGACATTGAAGACTGACATCATGGACCCAGTGATGCAATGCACAACCCTCCCCAGCGACTCAGAATCTCTCAAAAGATTTTTGTTTCATTTCTCAAGGAGATTACACACATTTCTATCAACTTTCTCACTCCGAGTTAGTTGGTATTGAAAAGGTGGCAGTCTGCTCCAGCCTTCGATCACTAAAACCAAAATGCACTATTGAGTCTAAAGCCAAAAGAGATCATCCATAAATCTCATTAGGACACTTGTCAAGATTATGCTTACTATTTCACACAATGTGAATAACGAGAAATATATATAAATTACGCATTATCCTTGAGATTTTGCCAGAACATCAGAGTGATACTCAAGTAATCACAGTGAAGATGGAAATCCTGCTTGAGCTAACATCAAACAAGCTCATGGTAGGTGACTTGTGAGATTCTATACGAATCAAGCTTGTGACAACTGGAAAGAAACGATGGTGCGATTCTATATGAATCAAACTTGTTCCAGGAAATGAATTAACGGTTGATGATGAATTTTTGAAATGATTAACACTCTCGATGTGTCACAAAAAACACTTTAGCAAGTGACACGTCGATTGATTTTCAAATCGATTTTCTATTTCAATCGGTGAGACTTCGTCTTGTTGGTTCATTCATACCGTGTTGTCTGCTTTGAGACACTCCGGTAATGAGAACGGCTAGTTCAGCTGCGAAACCCTGTCAAGTAGATTCTTTTGAATTCTACCTGATCACAGGCAGTATTTATACTGATTAACGGGGAACCGTGGTTATTGCAACCCTATTAGACGAAGTGACAAAGACACTTTCATCCATATCTATGCTTATTACTAACCTAAACTTGCAGGTTTCCCGATGGTAGCAGTATCTAGTCCATGACAAGTCAAATTCACAGCCACATGCTCATACTCAAAGAAGTAAAGTTTCAAGTATTCAAGAAAGCACAAGTTACAAAGTCTTCCGCTACTCTGATAATCACCATTTTCCTTGAAGACATCAAGTTATCAAGTCAAAGTCTATTCAAGGAGATTGTTAGCGAGGTTTCAAGATAATACCAAGAATGAGCATGTTGGTCCAAAGTCACAAGATCACAAGAAGGCAAAGAATTACAAGATAATCAAATGATGATGCAAGATTTATGAACTCAAGAAGTTCAAAATCAAGTAATAAAGGCTCAAGATCACAAGGCCATCAAGAATGAAGGAACAAGCTCAAGCATAATGATCAAAGACCACTACACAAAGATGCAAGACAAAAGATCAACTATTACACAAAAAGGACTTAAGATCAAGACAAGAAGCTTCAACGATTAATGATCAAGGTCACAAGGAGAGATCTTTATGATCACCCCTTAGGGGGAGATTGTTAGGAACACAGAAAGTGTTGATCATTTATGAGATCTCAACGATCGTCCCTTAGGGGGAGATTGTTAGGAATTCAGTTTTTAGTGAAGTGACGATCATTATCGATCTCACGAGCCTTAGTAATAGTTAGTTAATATTATGTAATGTCTAAGTAATCTAACCGGGCCGACTTATAGAAAGCCCATAGAAAGCCCGGCCCGACCTAACTATGTAAGTATATTAACCCTCTCCACACATAGAGAGGGTGTTGGTTGAATGCATTTCTCTTATTTCTTATGTGTGTTTTTGGTGTATTCTCCCATCCACTCTCTCTAGCTTTCTCTCTCTAAGTTTCTAAGTGTGTGTGAAATTAAATATTCTTCAATGTGATTGTTTGTGTTTTGTACCACAAAACGTGACCACAAAATAAGCTAACCACAAAGATGATAAGCCCAGAAATATAAGCTTGTCGAATAAGCAGTTTTACAAGAGAATAAGCCACGAAAAAGTTAACAAATAAGCTACTTTAACACGTGAAGAACCACAAAATAAGCTTACCCGGAAAAAGCTTTGTAATAAGCTCGATATAAGCACTTTTCCACAAAAAATAGGCTACTCAATACACAACTAATAAGCTAGTTTAGAGTGTGAATCGAATAAGCAACTAAGAAATTAAAATAAGCAAAAAATAAGTGAACACAATGCAGCAAAAATAAGCTAGAAAACGTTTCATATAAGAAGTTACCCACTGATTGAAAAGCCCAAGACCAGTTTTGTAAATATGATAGAAAATGGTTAACTCAAGGTTTTAACTAAAACTGATATTAACTTTTTGATAAAAAACACAAGATAAAAAATATTTCACAATAAGCCCACGAATATGAAAGCCCACGAATGAACAATGAATATGTTTTGTGTTGAAAAATTTGATATATTAAACGAATGACTATTTTTGAACCAACGGTGACGTGAAAATCAACAAACCAAAACACAACAAATCAACCCAAGATAGAACCATGGATCTTGATACCAATTGAAGAATATTTAATTTCATACACACTTAGAAACTTAGAGAGAGAAAGCTAGAGAGAGTGGATGGGAGAATACACCAAAAGCACACATAAGAAATGAGAGAAATGCATTCAACCAACACCCTCTCCATGTGTGGAGAAGGTTAATATACTTACATAGTTAGGCCGGGCCGGGCTTTCTATGGCCTTTCTATAAGTCAGCCCGGTTAGATTACTTAAACATTACATAATATTAACTAACTATTACTAAGGCTCGTGAGATCGATAATGATCGTAACTTCACTAAAAACTAAATTCCTAACAAAATTTATTATTTTAACTGAACTTTTCTGAAAGCCGATTTTTGCTATAATTGGTACCAAGAAATCGAGTGTACTGATTCAGAACTATATTGTTAGGTTTCAGTTTTGTCATGAGTTCCACAACCTAATAATACCACATACCTTTGTTGTTGTCTCCATGTGCCATGGTGATTTGTAGTTACGGTTTACAAGGCTAAGCGAGGACAAAACTAATGTCACGCCACCTTTCTTGCTCTAGGACATTGAGGTTTATGGTTTATGATACATGTTAATGTTGGTTATGGGATCGATTCGTCACTTGATAAGTATGTTTCGCCCTCATATGTTGATCATGTGACCAACCAGTAGGATCCTGCAATGGCATTTACCCCAATACTCCTCTATTGTAAATGTAATGCGTCATTAATTTCAAAATAAACTTATGAAATAGAATTAGATGTCTTTAAAAAACAAGATATCCATGCATGTATATTACTTTTGTTAGGATCATACGTTTGTTTCCTTGTTATCTCTATTGTATTGATCACATAATGATTATAAATTGGTGAATTGCCAATACCCATAAATGTAACATACCGTGTGAACAATAGGATACTATTATGAAGTCATAAACCGATCCAGACTTCAAAAGTCGAAACATACCGTGTGAACAATAGGATACTATTATGAAGTCATAAACCGATCCAGAAGCAACAATAGAGATTACAGTATTAAACCAGATAAGCATCTTTTTAGATTCTCATATTGTAGCTCTCTATATAAAGAGTCGATTGTGTCAACAAAGACGCGATGATGGCAATAGACTTGCCCATATGCTTGAATAAGCTTTAGCTACAAGGCAATATTAGAGCTCAAACAGTCCTGCTTACAAGCTTCACTTCCATGTTTCAACTCCTCTTTAGCATAAACTTTGTACAAAAATAGATGAATAACACTGATGAACCATCTTCAGTCATCACATTGTTAATTACCAAGCTCGATACCCCTACACGGCCTGCCAAACACTTACTTTACTTTTAGCTTTTTCAACCTTCGACACACATCATGTAGGTCTATCGAATATCAAGGAAGAAATATAAGAAAATGCCTGGAAAAATTTTACAACCCATCATGATTTGTGCTTGCTGCTTGTCTAAAAACTTCTAGTTTCATCTTAAGTTCCTGTAACATTAACGTCAACCCACCATAAAATGGTTAGACCGCGTTGAGGGAAATTTTACGCCCATTTAACTTTTAGAAACGGGTCCGATTTCCACGATGTTTCTAAATTTCTACGTTCCCAATAGTTAACGAAAAAGAAATTTAGTTAAACAGGAAACATCATCAGTAGAAATTGGACTAAAGAAAACAGATCATGGGTAGAAAGATGCGAAAAAAGTGTAATCTAACGGCATATAACCTAATAAATCACTTTATTAAAAAATTAAAGTTTCAATGTAAATATTTTTTTGGTTGTAATTAACACACAAGTTATTTCTAAAGAGCTTTAAGAAAAATACAAAAAGTGTCATGGGTCAACCCAGCCTAGCTCATTTCAGTGATACAAAAGACTACCCTTATTGATCCGTTACACAACCCTCCCACCACACCCGCATGACACCTCTAGACAGATGATCAAATATAGTAGCGCTTTAATTGGTGAAGTTGGATACCTTTAGTTTTCCATCAAGGTTAAGAGCTGCGTTGCTGCATATCTGCCACAATGATAACGATTTAGACAAACCCATATTGTAGGAAGGATAACCACAAATAAATATTCGTTATTACGGGAAAAAATATCACTCGAAACGACTTGGTTCATTCACGTCAGCAACCTTAACTTTCAATCTGCATCTTAATTTGACCTGTTGATAGAAGACCATATAAATATTGATGTTCAGAAATGAGATAAATAAAAGATTACATGAGAAACATTTAAAGAAGTAAAACAATTACACTCCTAATAGTGGATAGTGAGATGGTTTGATACCTTTAGACTTCTATCAGGTCCGTTCCAGCAATTGTCACCATTCGAAAAGAGCATGACATTGTACGACTCCTCAAAATTCTTCAAATTTCTATATAGTAAATGGAGGGGAAAAAAGTTAATCCATGAGCGATCAACAAAAGGTTTACAGGGTCAAGATTTGTAGACCAGTTTAAGTTACAAGAATTAGAAAGAGAAATTGGAACAATACGAATACTTACCCTAAGCGAGTTGTGCTATAGCTCTTCCCTCTGAATGGCTTGTTTTAAATGCATACTTTGTAAACAATACCTGATGTGATAAAATAAAAATAACCATACCTATAGTTTGCTAAAAAACTGTTAATCCATAGAGGGAAGTGCAAAAATCATCCCTATAGTTTGCCAAAAAACCGTCTCACGTCCCTCGTCATTACTTCACCCAAAATTCATCCCTCCACTAGTAAATTGAGGCACCGTACGTCCTTGAGGAGGACAAACGGTGCAAATTATTTAAAAAAAATAATAAATAAAGAAAAACTAAAAATTTTAATTTTTTTTAAAACAAAGGTTCACCATACATCCCTGTGGCAGCAAAAAGACAATAATACCCTCCTTTTAGACCCACGTTAGTACTTAACGGAAAAAAAATTTGCACCGTTTGTCCTTAGGGACGTACGGTGCCTCAATTTACTAACGAGGGATGAATTTTAGGATGAAATAATGACGAGGGACGTGAGACGGTTTTTTGGCAAACCACAAGGATGATTTTTGCACTTCCCTCTTTTCCATAATTTAATTTTGAAAAAAAACATACCGAAGTCATTTTTTAACTTCTTTGTTAACCAAGATATCTTTGATCTTAATTTTAATAACTTCCCGTTGGCCTCATCATATTCCTTTCCTACAGTTTCAGCTTCTACAAAACATTACACACATACCTGATTCAGAAACCCTAAGGATATATCATCTCATTACATACTAAAAGAACCAACTTCTACCAGATGTATCCACTGGAGTCTGGAAAGGATTGATAACATGTAAGACATCTCATACAGTTTTTTGATCTTCTTAAACCATGATGGATTGCTTTCGCTTTCAAATTCTTAAACACGCCATTTGGAAAATCCAACATCACCAACCATAATACCTACAACAAGTGCACAAAAGGATAGAAATTCATCTAAGCATGACTGGGTCGCCTGACTTGTGTTTTATCTCAAATGCGTCAAATGAAAAGATTTAGCTAAAAGTCAAAATGGTTGAAAGTTGTCTTCTAGTGCATACATCATTTCATTCAAAGTATGCATTTAGAATCATAATTAGCATAGTCATTATTTACATCAAAAAATTTATAGTGGACAAAGTGAATTAGCAGGTCAACCAAAGCAGTCTGCTTCGGCCCATACCAAAAAATAACATGTTTCTTACCTGACATGTCCACTTCCTCATCAGGCTCGTAGTTGTATGAAGAACTAGAATCATCATTACTTTCATTTCCAACATCATCCATATGTTCCTCAGTGTCATCTTTGTCAGAAATGTTGATGATCTTCTTTAGTTTCTGTATCGTATCCATTACTTTCTTCATCTTGCACATCCACATATTTTTTTATCATCATTATTTAACATCATCAACATCATGATTTTGCTGCTCAGTTTTCTTTCCAGTCCAACGTGAACCAATTTCACGACCCAAATCTTCCCTTGATAACGAATCTATGTCTTTGGTTGCATCTTCTCCCTTAACAAACATCTAGTTGCATCTTAAGGTCGCAGAGATAATAAAACAACCAATTGTGTCAGAAGATAGAAAGAAACTATGTAGAATTGTATGTAGCCTCATACAAGTATGCAAACTCAGTAAGTAAAAACTATTATACCTTACTTTTAAGCTTAATATTAAGGTCGGACCCATGTGTAACTTCTAACGTATCCTCTTCCTTCACAGAATGCTATGTAAAGAGAGACCATTACATAAGTAACAAGTAATTAGGCCACATTAAAAGTTAATATTAAAATTTATTAATAATAAAAAAATACATAATTATTCAAATAAAAGTAAAACATTACAATAAAAATAATACTAATTAGTGTTGATTCGATCGATGCCAGATGTGTTCAACTAAATCGGCTTTTAGGCTTAGATGAGCAGTTTTATCGTGTAGCTCCCGGATAAGTTGAACCGTTTCTTCATGCGTTTTTACGGGTTCATCATCACGATGTTGCTCATCTGGATAAAATTTAGGACAAATCGCCGTCTTTTGGTATTTTACAATCGTATTATGTAATATGACACATGTGTACATTATATCCTTTATTTTACTTAGCGTCATCCCTCGAGCCGGTTGTTTAATTATCTTCCACTTCCTCTTTTAAACACCAAAAGCTCGTTTCACATCTTTTCGTGCTTTCTGTGTTGCTTCGTGCATGATCTTATACATTATTCGTTTGTGATCATTTGACCCTGGATTTGGAATAGACTTTATAAGAACAAATCATTTCAGATATATCACGTGAGTAAGATAATATCCCTTTTTATAGGTCATTTCATTACCACAAATGAAACTTCTGATGCTTTTCTAGATTTGAGATCATTGAAAATAGGGGATAGCCGTAAAACGTTTACGTCGTTGTTCATCCCAGAGACACCAAAGAACGCATGCCAAATCCATAACTCTTCGGAGGCAAGCGCTTCCAATAAAATGAAAGGATCTGGCCCGTGATCACCCTTACAAAATTGAACTCTAAATGAAACTGGTAATTCTCTCACGACCAATTCATACAATTAATGCTTCCTATTATCCCAGGAAACTCATGCTTTTCTTCTTGACGAGCATATAGTTTTTCTATGTCAGTATATGTCGGCTATTGCAAAAACTCGTTTCCATATAACTCCATTACAACAGTAAAGAAATGTACGAGATTCAAGGAGTTGTCGCACCCGTTTGCAAATACTCGTCAAGAGCATCAGGAACGGTATCGTACGTCAGTTGACGAATTGCGGAAGTACACTTCACCTACGCGAAAATGCTAATTTTTCCCGTACAATCAGGACGTAGTTGAAAATAAAGGTAATGATCAGTTATTTCTTTAACAATGCGTGTGAATAGCGTTCAGCTCATTCAAAACCGCGTACAAAATGTTGCTTCGTCATATTGTGGATGTTTGAAAAAGTAAGCCGCCACTAAACGATAATGAGCACCGTAACGATCTCTTTCTACTTGGTTTCGTGAGATGTTTGGTTTAGAAGTTTGAATTGCCGCACTACAGGCCTCTGTAAACAACGCAAGCTCATGACTAACTTCATCTTCATCGTCCGAGGAAGAATAAAAAATAGATCGTAAGACATTTTGTAGATTATATGTGTAATAATATAGAGAGAGAATGTGTTTGAAAGTGTGTATATAATAAATGAAGAATTAATATGGTATTTATACGATAAAAAAGTTTAAAATTTTAAAATTAAAAAAGTTTTTTAATTTAAATAGCCAACGGCTTTTCTTTTGCAAATTATGCACTTGAACCGATCACATACCCGACCTCCTTGTGATTTTGTCCTCTGTCGACCTACATATGATTCACAACCCATAATGGGGGCAACTGACACATTACTCGGTCGAGTAAGGTGTCGACCGAACCACCTTGCTCTTCTTTTGTCCCGACCTGGTTTCTTATTCTTGTTCCATAACCACATAATAAGTATCATGTAGAGCAATGTCTAGCCCATAATTTTCCTTTCTTTAATATTTATAAAAAGAATTCTACCTTAGCTTCTTTTAGCTTTTATTATAATTCTAATTACCGTTTTAAAAAAATTGTTATATGTAAAACTAAAATACGACTTTCCATGTTAACAATGATTCAATACATGTTAAAGATTTTCAAAACAGATACGAAAAATATATTAGAATTTGTCAGTATATCAACTTCCAAGTTCTAACAAATTAGATTATAGAAAAAATCTTAAACCTTTGTAATTTTATATTCAGTTTCCATACATCAATCCTATCTCTCTATATATATATACCGAACAGAAGGATAAAACGCAACCACAAATCTAGAACCGAACCTCTTTACTCATATGTTTGCACCACAAAGCAGAAGATGAAATATCGCATGATTTTGTCTACGTTATGGAGCATAGATTCATGGAAAAAGTTGTTTTTATGTGGCAAAAAGAGTCTGGAAAAGCCTACGGTGGAGCTTTCGTGTGAGATAATAGAGTCGGAAGTATTACCAAGACTTCATGGTACAGTGGAGCTTCCACGCGAGATAATAAAGTCGGATGTATTACCAAGACTTCATACTACGGTGGAGCTTCCACGTCAAATAATAGAGTCAGAAGTATTACCAAGACATCATGCTACAGTGGAGCTTCCACGTAAGATAATAGAGTCGGAAGTATTACCAAGACTTCATGCTATGGTGGAGCTTTCGTGTGAGATTATAGATTGGGAAATATTACGACTTCCTGCTGAGTCCCTATGTCGATTCATGTGTGTTTGCAAACAATGGAAATCACACATATCGACATGTGAGTTTACTAGGGAGAACCTTCAGCACATAAACAAGGAATCTCTAACCCACCGTAAAGTTCTCTAAATTGATAATTTATCACAAACCTCCAGTACTCGTGATTGTAATGATCTTAATAACCACGATTCAACTATCGTTCGTTCAATCCCGTTTGTCAGCAAGCTTGGACGGACTGGTATTTGTATTATTTTTAAACACTTGTGAGTCTGCGTTTTGGAATCCATTGACGGGTGCATACAAGAAGTTGTCAAACTCTCCTAAATTCTACTCGCCCTTAGATGCTTGCGGTCTCTATTTCGACTCAAATAAGAGGATTATAAGGTTCTATAATTAATTTGTGGCAACGGTGCCTTTAAAGCTCTTATCTATTCCCAAAGTCTCAATTCAACGAAAGAGATTCAATGGTTAGAAAATCACCCGCGACTCTCCTACTCGGTATTTCCTTCGGTGAAAGTCTTTATTACGTGGGGAAGAATTACGGTGTAGATATTCATAATCAATCTTCAGTTATTGTTTTCGATGTAAAGTCGGAAAAGTTTAGGGAGATACACTTCCCCCTTCTTAACCAAGAAAACCCATATTGCTATGCGAGTTTAATGGTTATCAAAGGTTGCATTCACATTTGTGTTACTAGGTGTAGGTGTATGAAGATGGGCGGTTAATTGTGGAGTATGGATGGTGACGGCGATGGTTGGACAAAGGTCAAGGATTTTCCACCTGCAAGCAATCATCCATGGACATATGACGAGAAAATTATAGACATGGAAGACTTACTAAACTTTAGTAGGAGGAAAATTTTATACCTTGAGACTCTTGTGTCACCAATTAGTTGCTAATTCGAGTACGATAAATCTATGGAATATTTGATCCTAAATTGTATATGTGTTAAAGTATGCAGTTTCGCTTTATTCTTATATTATCCTTTATCTATAATACTTCTGTGACTTCTCCTAGTTGTGTTACTTCGCATTTTGTCCTTGTTACCTCATTTAATGTAGACATATAGTCCTGTTTAATTCATCATGCAACTGTACAAAATTTGTTTGCATTTCACACACTCAACAATTCGACAATACGTAAAAAGTGTGTAAATTTCTTACTTCAACAAATACTTTTTGTATACATCTCTTTTCTACACAATTTTTAATATATCGCATGATAGTTTTATTACTTGTTTTTGGTGGTTCTAGTTTATTTATTTATAATATATAACATTACCTGTGTTGTCCCCTCCCTCACAAACCTATTTTTTAGGGCAAATCGTATAAAAAGGTACCCATCTTAGGCTCAAAGAAAGCCGACTCTAAACTTAGCTTACTCTCTAGGAATTACACCAAAGTAAAAGAGAAAAACCAACAACATTCATCAAATAAACGAGCTCTAAAAGGGGGAGTAGCCCAAAGATGGTCTTGTTAGGAAGGTCCCAACAACCACATGTGACATAAAAAACACACGTTCCAGCCTCACATTTAACTTGGAGGGAAGGCGAAGATTATTTAACCACTCCCTACCATTGATCGTAAGAGAAAAAACTCAGATAATGTAATCCCTCCATCTAGCATTACATCGAATATAGATCTATCATCAAGGGCAATTCTGAAGAAAATTGGTCTGAAGATTCAACACAAATTACTTGAGGGGCATAAAATAGTAGGAAGATCCAACCCTCTACGGGACAAGTTGAGACGAGTTGGAAGATTATCAAGCTTTACTCTCCAAGATAAGATATTTACCTTAATCGAAACAAGCTTACACCATCTAGATTTTGTTCACCAACAGTACCAGAGTTTTTTCGTCGATGAGGTTTCATAACAGATGAGACCGAAAACTCACAATCTCCCGAAATATCCAACCAAACTATCAGACGTGTTGGGAAGGATAAGGACCCTGCCAAGACGAGATTGCAACGAAACCATTTGAAGTTGCCAAAACCTCCTTTGAGTTGCGCCTGAAAGAAATATCCAAAGAAAGTTGTGCCATTTTGTTCGCCACACTAATATTCTTCTTCGTTTCGAGAGCATATAACTAGGTTAAAGGTCTTTAAGAACGACACTCACACTTTCCAAAGTTACTTCCCAGAACCACGGTGTTAAACCGTTACCAAATTTTTCTTAATAGCACCATAGAATGATCAACTCCCTATTTTATAAAGAGAGGAGAGAGAGCGGATTAATGTCCAGCAATTAGGAGGGAAATTTGGCTTTTGCAAGACAAACCAAGATTACCCTCTCGCCATGGAAGAGTTTAATAAACCCTGGCCCAAATAGAATTACTTGAGAACGACAAGCGCCACACCCACTTAAGTTAAGCGCTCGATTAAGGGCATAGAATCTCGAAACTCAAAGACCTCCTTCTCCTTAGACACCAAAACCATTATCCATTTGACTCGCATCCAAATTGCGAGCTGAGCTCGTGCGTTTCAAAAATGACAACATTAGATTAAAGTTTTGTGATCACCTGCCATCGGGGCTTTAATCAGAGGTAATGTAGTAAAGGAAACAGCTACATGAACGATTTAAAGTAATGTAAGTCTACCCCCAACTGAAAGAACCTTCATCTTCCACTTGGAAAGACGATTAAGCACTTTATTAATGACGCCATCCCATGAAGCAATCCTCGACATATTGCCACCCACGTTAACACCCAAATACGAAAATGGGGCAGTAAGAGTCGAACAACCAATATGGAAAGCCGCAGAAGTAACCAAGGAATCTTCAACGGCAACACCCATGAGCTTGCTTTTGTGAATGTTTATGCGCAGACCTGAAGCCACGAGAAAAAAACATCCAGAACTGAATTTTAACGGTGATACTTGAGGTACAACCAATTGGCTAAAAAAGATTACGTCATATGCTTTAAAATAACGAGAAAAGCTGCAAAGAGTTGTCTAAAAGAACTCCTTTGAAAAGGCCCGCGTTCACCACATTTTGAAACGATAAGTGGAGGGTTTCCATGACAAGGATGAAAAGAAACGGCGATAGAGGGTCGCCCTGCTTGATTGTCCTTGTTACCTCATTTAATGTAGACATATAGTCCTGTTTAATTCATCATGCAACTGTACAAAATTTGTTTGCATTTCAGACACTCAACAATTCGACAATACGTAAAAAGTGAGTAAATTTCTTACTCCAACAAATACTTTTTGTATACATCTCTTTTCTACACAATTTTTAATATATCGCATGATAGTTTTATTACTTGTTTTTGGTGGTTATAGTTTATCTATACTACTATATAAAGCATTTATAATGTGGACCTATTAAAAATTAAAATAAAGAGGTGCAATCTTGACCATTCATATTATTTTTGGGAATCACATCAAAAAGGGACATGTGTCACATTTTGATTAAAAAATCACCTTTATTTTAAAATTAAAATATCTTTTTATCAATTTAATTTTATTATGATCTAATTTCATTATATTTTTTAAAATTTTATGCTCTTTAATTCAACATACATTTTGTTATAGTTTATAATTTTTTTGTTTTTTACATTTTTAGTGAGTTTATTTTATGTTGATTTATATTTTTTACAACTTTAACCTTAATTAAATATAAACTTGATACGTTAAAACTATATACTTTCGGAGAGTGTGTTGTCTCTTTACATGCGAGAATGATGATGTTAATATGGTGTTGCGGGAAAGCTACGGGAAACCTAAACGAACACATACATTTAAAGTGTTGTAAACGGGTAGATAATTACGTAAAAAATTGAGTTAGTAAATTTTCTATTACCGCCGCTATGCGCGGATAACCGACTAGTTTATTTATTTATAATATATAACATTACCTGTGTTGTCCCCTCCCTCACAAACCCATTTTTTATTATTGTTATGAAGAGTATTAAAATACTAAATTAATCGTTATGAACAATAGCCTCTCACAAACTTATTTTTTTATTATTGTTGTGAACAGTAGTTTAATGATAAATTAATCAGGTGTACTGGAAAGTGGGTTAGTTTGTGAATTGATTACGGCATAAAAAAACACGTGGCTATACTTGATGATACG
>BQNB010072483.1:0-32423 GCA_026074375.1 Tanacetum coccineum
AAGAAATAAACTTCATTAAAGAAAAAAACAAATTTTATAATATAATCAATTTAATGTTTCAATTGAACTTCTTAAAACGATTAACTAAATGGGTCGTGTTAAAATTGAGATGTATGAGTCTGAAACAGTATCTTTCAATTTGAACAAAATATAAGTTGGCACATCGTTTTATACACTTTAACGAAACATATGCAATGATTATGTTTAGTACTTTTAATGCAAAAGACAAAGGTGAAACAAGAAAAAAAATCAAGAAATAAAAGAAAAACATCAAAATAAAAAATTAAAATAAAAAAGTAAGAAAAAAAGACATTAAGAGGTGTTAAGACACCTCATCCACATCTAGTTCAGTAAGAGGTTTGTGCCTCTTACTGCCTCTTAATGATTAGAAGAAAACAAACACTCACACTGCTTGCCTCTTACTGCCTCAGAATGACTTGAAAAAAACAAACAGTCTTAATGACTCAAATGTCTGACCGCGTCTGAATGAGTCAGATTAAGATGCTGTTAAGAGGCATTTTTGAAAAAACAAACACCACCTAACTCATTAAATTGAAATTATTTATGTTATTAAAAACAATCAAACGCTATAAGAAAATAAAAAAAATACTAAATGTAAAGTAACTATGTAACTCATTCGTCTAATATTTATAAAAAAATTATTAATACAGTCCGTGTATTACAGGTCTTAAACTAGTTAAGTAATAAAAGAGTGCACGTGAGGAGGTTGGTAGAGTGCATAATTGGTGTTCTTTGTCACTTTGTGTGGTTTTTATTTGGCTTAGGCTACCCACTATCGTTCTAGGTCCCGACCTACATTTTCCGGCGCCACGTCAGCTTTCTCTCTCCGACGACCTACAGGCGACCTTTTGCCACTATAAGGCGACCTTCATTTTTTTTAACATCAAATTCATTTTTTTATAATAAAAAACATTACATAAATTTCATTTGCTAATAAAAACATTACATAATAAATTAAAAAAACAATACATGATTATTAAGATAACATAAAAACATGACACTAAAATTAAAAACATTTTTATTCAGATAACTTAAATTAATAATCTAAGTTATATCGCTCTTTGATTTACATCTTCATCTCGAGCAGCTTCTTTTGTTGTATTGGAGGCAAACACGGGTCGATTATTGAATTATAGAATAAGATGTCTCTGTCTCGTTTCTTCCTTTCGGCTAATTCAAGCGTTCGACGCTGAATTTCTAGTTTCTCTCTTTTCAGCTGTGCAATTTCTCGAGCCTCGGCCTCCCGGATACTCAACTCTCGATTCTTCAACTCTATATAGGACTGTTGTTCCTTGTCCTTCTTTCCCCATTTTTTTTGTTTCATGTTGTAGAACTTGCCGGCTACCAAATCAGCAAATGAAGAAGCTCCCTCACGAGAGGAACCGGCTGCTTTCTTCTTGGCCTTTGCACGGTCACGACCCATTGGGTGGAATTCTTGAGTCTCTTCCACAGCCTCATACGCTTCCTCGTTCAAATTAAGAGCACCAGATGCTGACCCCGAAGTGGTTTCAGAAGTCTTAGACTTTTTTCACCCCTGAGTTTGGTAAAAATAAGGCATCTCAACGTCTGTCCAACCTGGGTGATCTTTCAGTATGTTATAACAATGCTCCAAATTAAAATCACCCTTGTAAATCATTTTGTATTCTGCACAAGCTATATGGTACACATCGAGGTCATTTGTACCACTTTCGTGATTCGCTTCAATATTTTTTATGATGGCGCAAAAAGCACCAATTCTAGGGCGGGCCCTATTTTTCCATTTGCTAACGATCGAGTCATAACCTCTTGATGAACCAGTTTCCTCTTTAAAGTACCTAATAACAGCTTCCCAAAATCCCTTAGCCTTCATACTGTTTCCTGAAATATTATTTTCTGAAACATCGCACCAACCTTGGCACAACGCAATCTCTTCCTCCACTGTCCATTCTTTTGGCGCATCCTTGACCCCCTTGGGCTCATCCTTCTTGGCCTTTGTTGCACGTCTCGAGGGCTTCTTAGGTTTGACGGGTGACATCTCTTCAACAGGAGAGTCGTCTTCTTCGTCGTGAATTGGAACCGAACCGTGAGCCGAATCGTGGCCCGAACCATGACTCATAGAATAATCTTGGCTATAGTTATATTCTTGACTAAACATTAACTCCTCAAAGTTCATATCAAGATTGGTAGGATTAATCAGAGAATATGGTTGATATGGTTGGGAAGACGTCGATAATTCCATTGTAGGACGATACAACCCGGTTGGTGAGTTGTGAAAAGCATTTGGGTTGTTATACGGAGGATTGAATGGACGATTTTGATAAAAACATGTTATTATTTTGTGGTGGTTGTGGCAATTGTGTAGTATATTCAAAGGTAGGAGATCGGAAACGGATGGGTGGTGAAACACCGGATAATTGAAAATTCAGATCCGGTGTTAAATGCGGAGCACTTGGTTGAAGTCGGGAATTTGGAGTTTTTGATTTGGGAGTTTTTTTGTTCTTGTTAAACATGGTGAGTTTTTAAATTGAGAGAAGTTTTTTGAATTGTTGTTTGAATGTGTGATGAAAATGGTTAAATGAGTGGGTATTTATAGGGTTAAATTATTTAAATTTAAAAGAAAAAAAGTTTTTTTTTAATATACAAATGAAACGAATATCACTCGACCGTTGTCGTCCCTGCGACAGATTCTTCATTCGGTCTCCGGTGGTGTCGGTCGCGACCGACTACCCACTACGGTGACGACCGACGGCGACCGAGTCGGTCGTCCGGCCCGTAGTGGGCAGCCTTACAAATATAAACTGATGAATAATTATAGTTGTGAAATTGTCGTTAACTTACGATTAATGTTTATACATGTAATAAACAAAATTATAATAGTTTATATATTAAAAATTCTATCAATGTAAAGGGTAAATTTAAACAAAAGAATCAAACTTAAATTAATTTTTTTTAAGTACTTTACCGGGGTAACGCTTTACCCAAAAAAAAAAAAATTTAAGATATTCATTAAATAATAATTGTATGCTCTAAAAACAAAATTGCGTAAACAGAAATTGTTTTGGCTCCAAAAGAGAATTAAATCATAAACATTAAAAAGGCATTATTTGAAAGAAAAAAATTGCATGCATGGGTACCGTACCACCCAAGCCTAGCCCACCGCCTAGTGACGAAGCCAGGATTTAACATGTGGGTGGGCCGAAAATCAAATTAGCATATAACTAGGAGAGTTATAACTAGGAGAGTGTCGTTACTATATATGATTTTTAGCTTTTTTTCGAACACATCGCTGACACACAAGATGACATGCACACTAACTCAATACTGAAAACATGTGGAAGAAAGCAATAGTAAGTCAATAACCGGTATAAAGTTATTGTACGTGCGGAGAAAGTTTTCAAGTCAACAAATCCAAAATGAATGATAAAAGGTGTAGTCTTAAAAATGGACTAACATGAAACAATATAAGCATAGTAACACATTAATTTGTAGTGTTTTATATGTTATGGATCCTATACATACATGAGACAAAGTACGAATATTGAAAATACTTTGTATAATAAGTAGGGGTGTGCAGGAAACCGAAAAACCGAACCTAAACAAAAAAAATCGAAGAACCGAAACCTAAAAAACGGAAACCGATTGAAAAACCGAAGGTTCGGTTTTCGGATTTTGAAAAAACCGAAGTTTTTGGTTCTGTTTAGTTTAGCATTAAAAAAACCAATATAAACCGAACCGGTCTTTATAAACATGAGAACATAAATAAATTCTTATCGAAGTTAGGGGACGATGAATATGCTCTGCTAGATTAACTATATCATGTCGAGTAACTAATATTTGTTTCATATGGTTCTTGAACATGCCATTTAGAACACATAATAAGTTCTCTTATATGAGTTTTTTGTGTTTATTAGGTTTTTATCGTTGTTATTGTGTTGCTTTATAACACATAAACAATTTTTTTTAAAGATTTTATATGATCATTTATTTATTATTGTTATTGTTGTGTAACCGAAAAACCAAACCGAAAATAATCCGACAACCGAAAAACCAAACCGAAACAAAACCGAAACCGAATGGTTTCTAAAAATCAAAAACCGAAATGTTTCGGTTCGGTTTCGGTTTTATACAAATACGAAACCAAACCGACCGAAACCGAACTGAACCATACTCACACCCCTAATAATAAGCATTTAAAACTTTAATTAATGAAACGTTATAAGTATAACAGTGTGATTTGCATGAAAGAGAAACTATGCACATCAGCCCTCATATCTCAATTATAGTATTAGCTTTTATTGGTTTTGGAATTTGGGTGGGCCGAATTACCATTTACTGAATAACAAGCTAAGAACCCGCGCGTTATGACGGGGCCTACTTTTGTTAATTATTTTTATTTTATTGTATGATTCGGGAAAAATTGCGTTGGGACGGTAATTTTTTCCCAAATTTTTTTTTTGGGTACGGTTTTGTAATTTTTTACGGAATTTTTGTGTAGAAAATCGTAAATTGTTAAACGTGTGAGGGTCCTTTTTTACGTTTCGGGGGACATTTTTAGTGAAAAATGTGTTTTCACTAAATTTGGACATAAATAATTATTAATAAATATAATTATTAAGTGTAAGGTCAGGTCGAGCCATTATATGTCCAAAATGGAGTTAGTGTGAATGAGATATCGAGCTTGGAATGGAAATGGTTAAATGTCAGTTATGAGTTTTGTTTGGAAACTGACAATTGAATTGGCTGTTATTATTTGTTTCAAAGGTTTATAACTGAAAATTAATAGGTCATTAATTAACAATTTAATTGGCAGTTATTATTTGACTCAGAGGTTTATAACTGTAAATTAATGGGTCATTAATTGACAATTTAATTGGCGGTTATTATTTGACTCAAAAGTTTGTAACATAAAATTAAATGAATCATTAACCATATTGATTGCACCATCACACCGTATGTTACATATGAATGTGTATAAATAGATGACAATCTCAACCATTCAAGATGGACGAACACACCGAAAAACACATAAGGGAAAAGCTTCATTAACAAGATTTTCCAGTAGTTTTTTTGATCAGAAGCACTCAGCTTTTCCGTAATCTTTCAGGCAAGTTGTCTAGTCCGGCTGTACAACAGCTTTGAACGTTGTACCCTGGGAGACAGACGGCGAATATGTTTTAAGGGAAGCGTGTCCAACACGTGTCTCGTTCCACGATCTTTTACTGATTTCTTCATTTATCGTTTATAGTGTCTGTCTACTGCTTCTACCATATTCGGTATGTTTTCTTTTATGTTATTTATTTTCTATTAATTATTTATTAATTAAAATCTGATTTATTTTAATTAAAAGTGTACATGTTTCCTCCAAATCATTCAATTCATTCCCTACCGCCTTAATTTGTTGTCTATATATATTCGTTCATTCACTTCCCTTAGCATCGATAAAGAATAAGTAACATCCTAATGTCGTCCTCGTCCTTTTGTTTTCAAAACGAAAAGGAAAGGGAAGAGATGATCATGTTCCTTCTTCGAGGTCGTGTTGACGATCTTAATTCCATGGTTGATGATTTGTCATCTCAGATAGAGCATATGGTTCCCCGTTCTGAGTTAGAGTTGGAGAAGCGCCGTGTTGCTACGTGGAAGAGAAGGGCTGAAGAGCGGCGATTCTGTGCTAACCGCTACGACAAGGATGTGTGTGCATTGGAAGATCAGTTGGAGTCTAGCCGTCGCCGCTACAAGAACCTAGTGCACCGCACTCGCAAGTGTATTCGAGCTTATCAGCATCGTTCCAAGGTTGATGTTAAGGCTCGGGCTAGGGAGAAGAAACTTATAAAGTGTCTTGTTCGTTCTCGTCATAGTGTTTCTATGGAGAATCAACGGTTGAGGGCTAAAATTGATGCTTTGAAGGCACTTCTCGTGCAATAGGTGGTGTTCCTCATGTTGATCCTAAATTTGGCTTTCTTGCAGATAGTGAAATTGTTACTTTGAGAGGTGAAGGCACTTCTCGTGCTATAGATGTTTCATCAACTCTTTTTGCCTGAATCTCTTACTCGTTTAAGCTTTCAGGATATCATCTGGAGATGTTAGATGTAGTTTTTTGTTTAGTTTTTATAGTATAAGCTAGCACTATTACAAAAGTGCCCACTTCTAGTTCCGTCTATCATGTACGTTCGGATCAATGTGTCCGATAATCTGTTTTGTATGGTATCTGTATATATTCATGAATGGTGATTGTGGGTGTCTTTGTTAGCTAGATTGCAGATGGAAAACTTTGCGGATTTCGCTATATATCTCTATTTTGAACCAATAACACAAAAAAAACATTAGCTATCTGAACTATAAACTCGAAATTTATCAGAAAAAACTACTCCTTTAATGATGTATCTAAAGATTTTGTGATCGAGTCCAAGAACAAAATAAGTTAACTCGTAACATATTCACATCACATGCCCCTTAGGTTCTGTTATTTCTAGGTCCATACCGACATGCCCCCCGATACCACAATTTCTGCACCACCAAAAAAACATTCGTAAATAAGCTTACTGTGTTTCGCAAGGTATAGGTCGGGCATGTTGGGTAACGGGTCAAAACAGGCTAGACTGACCCACTATTGCATTTTCTCCATTTAACATTTTTATTTTCAAATAATCATGAATCCACCGATGGTGATCACAAACAAATAATTACACATTATTTTAACTCCTTTAGATACAATGTTATATCTACCCGTTTGAGATAAAGCATAACCCAAATCGACCCATATGGAAATCAAAACTGGCACTTCTAATAAAAGGGATGAAAACTTGCCTATTCCTTCACGAACCGGTAAATTTGGTCTGATAACTTCTATAGAATTCACCAAAAATATATCACCAATATAAAGATGGTTTGTCGGAACATATACCGAATACAGCTCTTCATCCCCTGTGTAACTCTGTTTCACATAATTGCGTATGAGAAAGTTAAACAAATATATCAACGGTTATACGAGAACACACAAAAGAATACATTATTCAATACATAAGGTGCACCTGAAGAATGAAGGACGAAGTGATGAACCCAAATGCATATTCACCGGCACGAGGATGCTTAATAATGACAACTTCCTGAAAGGCTCGTGAGTTTTGATCTGCATCAAAGATGGCAAAATGAGTTGTGGATCCCAATGATTATTTGGTTATTAAACGGGAAAAGTTACACTAACTGACCTGGAGATATGGCAGCGCTAATCTGCTTGGAGGCATCATAGATATGACGAACAAAAGGCATACGCTTAATGAACCATTCACCAAGGCTCAAGACAGACGCACCCAACCATGATGACATGAAGATTCCCACCACGAATATGAATGTGACGGAAGTTACAAACCCGAGGCCTAAACAAAGAAGTTGGTTGTTATTATTTAGCGGGTGTTTGGATATGTGTTTAATAAGTGATTGCAGAAAATTGTTTTAACAAGTTAAACCGGAGCAAGTTGCTGCAAGCACACTAATTTGGTGAGATAAACTTTAGGCCGTCCATCTATGAATTTAAGAAACTTGATATGGTCAAATGACTTAAAATAAGCATATCCCATACACCCCATGTGCAGACGTGATCACCGGAAATTATAATAGAAAATGAAAGTACTATGTAAGAATTGTAGACTCAATGGTCTGTTAAAAGAAGTTCATACAAAGCCAAACATATGAGCCCGAAAAGATGGCTCGTGTATGCTTACCGAATATGTTTATGCCAAGTTGAGCGTAGATAGGAGAGAAAAACCCGTCCACAAAATGTATAAACCACCATGTTGTGTAGAAAGTAATAGCTAGCGGTAACAGGATGAGACTGCGAGAAGAGTCGAAAGCAAGCAAATTTAATAGGTTTAAGTAAAAATGTTAGATGTTTATTCTTAAAAGTTTAAGAATACTAAGCGGAGTAAAATGATTATGAAGAAAATTTGTGCATAGTTACCATCCGGTCATGAACTTTTTAGAAGCAAATACACATTTTTACTCCTAAGGACTTTGGAGAAGGTCTACATAAAAGAAATGACATGCAAATCATGCATGTTAGCAATGAATGATGACAATGCACATACAAATACACATTTTTACATCTACAAAACCTCATCAGTACTTATTCATGTTTACAAAGGTTGAATAGTTGACAGATTTAGTCAGAGGTGGTGTTTGTCATTGCGTTTTGGAAGTTCTTTTGTGATACGAAATAATCCGAATCAACCTTAACAAATGTGATTTTGGTTCTCCTAAACTACTGTGTGAGTGTTTGGCTATATTAGGTGACCTTAGACAGTTTTGATGCTGCTACTAAAACTGATCACGATCTTTAAAGAAACACACAATCTGCTACTTAAAACTTATTATCAGATAAGTGCTTGCATAGCTTATATTTGCTTAATAATAGTTCTTTAGATGTTGGAACTTGGTTAAGATATGCAGTTGCTTAATAATAATAGTTCTTTAGATGTTGGAACTTGGAGTAGTGGTTTTACATTGAGATTCATGTTATTTAGTATGCCATGGAGTCGTGGTTTTGTCAAGTAAGAAGATGAGTGTTATAACATTTTGTTGCAGGCCCCATAAAGACCGGCTTTGCAACTAGTCCCTTATGCCAATTTTGCTTCTGATTCTTTGATCCTATGTAGGTAAAGCCGAACAGGTTTGATATGGACCATTTAGTTTATTGAATTTCTGTAAAATGTTGACTAGGATATGTTTTATAAACCCCTAAATAGGAAGATGCTTTAAATGAGTTGGGTCGAACATTTTAAAGGTATTAATTCAGTTTTATCTTTCACAAATGAGGAACATCGAATATAATTTTAATACGTCCCCTGATACTTAATCGAAGTAAAATGACCAGACGAAGAAATAAATAAGGATGTTGCTATATTGTAAACAAACTCATTTGCTCTCCACTTCCTCTATGATAAAACTTCTGCTACTTATATGTTTCTACTCATTCATAAACCAAGAGTCATTATTACTTCCACCATTTTTAGGGAATTTAAATAGCATTTCTTTGAGCATATTTATGTCAATGATACATAGTTAGAATGGATTTGATATTTACAATAGCTAAAAACACTTTTCATTGATACATAGTTAAACCTTAAGTACGATTTATGAATGAGTACTCATCACTAATACCTAATTGGAATTTGAGGCGTTTCTTTTTATAGCATGGTATGTAACATATTCACATCTTTTTATGTTTCAAAAAGCTATTAAGCTCTCACTACAACATTTGCCATTTTCCCCAGCGACAAATCCGTCGTATCCCGGGCGACTAATTACCCGGGCGACATCGTCGGGCCCACATAGTTTCAGCCAAACAAATAATTGCCACGGTGGAGGGTTTTCCATGTCGCCCGGGATACTAATTTTATAAAATGACTAATTAATATTGATGCTTGATTAACTAGTTAATTACGTAGAATCCCGGGTGACATGTCGCCCGGGAAAACATTCCAAATAAATTGACTAGTCAACATTTGCAATATTTCGTGTCGTTTAGTGGCACCTGGATAAATTTTTAATATATTTTTTCCACTTTTCCCGGTCGTTTAGATGGTTCATCGGATGGAGTCGATATGTTATCGTTGTACATTAGATGTCCAACGGATGAGTCGATATGTTATGCGCGTACATTAGATGTTCAACGGATGAGTCGATATGTTATCGTTGTACATTAGATGTTCAACGGATGAGTCGATATGTTATCGTTGTACATTAGATGTCCAACAGATGATTCGATATGTTATGCGCGTACATTAGATGTTCAATGGATGAGTCAATATGTTATGCGCGTACATTAGATGTTTAACGGATAAGTCAATATGTTATCGTTGTACATTAGATGTCCAACGGATGAGTCGATATGTTATGCGTGTACATTAGATGATTAACGGATGAGTCGATATGTTATCGTTGTACATTAGATGTTCAACGGATGAGTCGATATGTTATCGTTGTACATTAGATGTCCAACGGATGAGTCGATATGTTATGCGCGTACATTAGATGTTCAACGGATGAGTCGATATGTTATGCGCGTACATTAGATGTTCAACGGATGAGTCGATATGTTATCGTTGTACATTAGATGTCCAACGGATGAGTCGATATGTTATGCGCGTACATTAGATGTTCAACGGATGAGTCGATATGTTATCGTTGTACATTAGATGTTCAACGGATGAGTCGATATGTTATGCGCGTACATTAGATGTTCAACGGATGAGTCGATATGTTATCGTTGTACATTAGATGTTCAACGGATGAGTCGATATGTTATGCGCGTACATTAGATGTTCAACGGATGAGTCTATATGTTATCCTCCAGCAAAATTCTCCTGGCAAAAAATCCCTCCAGATACTCCCGCCAAATACTCCCTCCAAATACTCCCGCCAAATACTCCCTCCAAAAAACTGTTTTTTTTACCATAAAAGAAAATATTATCCTCACAATCACCCACAAATCACACACATTCTTAGCATCACAACCACAAATTCTCGTGCGACATGTCGCCCGGGAAGATAAGAACTTTGTCGTTTAGCTCAAAATGGCGCCACAACGAAAATTTTGGAGGGCATTTTCAGCAAATATAAAAGAGGTTTCCCGGGCGTTATTAAAAAAATATTTTAAACTAAAAATGTATAATTTTAATAAATATCTTTCCCGGGCGACATGTCGCCCGGGATACGTTTTAATAAAAAAATTTACAAATTATTTCCCAGGAGACATGTCGCCCGGGATATGATTTATTAAAAAAAGATTTTAAACTAAAAATGTATAATTTTAATAAATACCTTTCCCGGGCGACATGTCGCCCGGGATAGGTGTTTATTAAAATTATACATTACGGCTCTTAATAATTAATATTTATATACTTATGTTTTTTATAAATAAAATATATATAAATAATAATTTTGAACAAAAATTATATATTTTAAATAATATATAATTATTATTTTTTTAAATAAATAATTATTACTTATAATTATTTTTAAATATATATAATTATTTATAATAATTAATATTTATCTTTGTACATTAGATGTCCAACAGATGAGTCGATATGTTATGCGCGTACATTAGATGTTCAACGGATGAGTCGATATGTTATGCGCGTACATTAGATGTTCAACGGATGAGTCGATATGTTATCGTTGTACATTAGATGTTCAACGGATGAGTCGATATGTTATGCGCGTACATTAGATGTTCAACGGATGAGTCGATATGTTATCGTTGTACATTAGATGTCCAACGGATGAGTCGATCTATGTATCGTTGTACATTGATGTTCAAGGATGAGTCGATTGTTATCGTGGTACATTAGATGTTCCAACTGGATGAGACGTTTTGTCTATGCGCGTACATTAGATGTTCAACGGATGAGTCGATATGTTATGCGCGTACATTAGATGTTCAACGGATGAGTCGATATGTTATCGTTGTACATTAGATGTCCAACGGATGAGTCGATATGTTATGCGCGTACATTAGATGTTCAACGGATGAGTCGATATGTTATCGTTGTACATTAGATGTTCAACGGATGAGTCGATATGTTATCGTTGTACATTAGATGTTCAACGGATGAGTCGATATGTTATCGTTGTACATTAGATGTCCAATGGATGAGTCGATATATTATGTGCGTACATTAGATGTTCAACGGATGAGTCGATATGTTATGCGCGGACATTAGATGTTCAACGGATGAGTCGATATGTTATCGTTGTACATTAGATGTCCAACGGATGAGTCGATATGTTATGCGCGTACATTAGATGTTCAACGGATGAGTCGATATGTTATCGTTGTACATTAGATGTTCAACGGATGAGTCGATATGTTATCGTTGTACATTAGATGTCCAACGGATGAGTCGATATGTTATGCGCGTACATTAGATGTCCAACGGATGAGTCGATATGTTATGCGCGTACATTAGATGTTCAACGGATGAGTCGATATGTTATGCGCGTACATTAGATGTTCAACGGATGAGTCGATATGTTATCGTTGTACATTAGATGTCCAACGGATGAGTCGATATGTTATGCGCGTACATTAGATGTTCAACGGATGAGTCGATATGTTATGCGCGTACATTAGATGTTCAACGGATGAGTCGATATGTTATCGTTGTACATTAGATGTCCAACGGATGAGTCGATATGTTATGCGCGTACATTAGATGTTAACGGAAGGGTCAATTGTTATCCGCTGCCAAATTCTCCTGCTAAAAAATCCCTCTAAATACCCCCGTCAAATACTCCCGCCAAATACTCCCGCCAAATACTCCCGCCAAATACTCCCGCCAAATTCTCACTCTAAAAAACTATTTTTTACCATAAAAGCAGATATTATCCTCACAATCACTCACAGATCACACACATTCTTACCATCACAACCACAAATTCCCGGGCGACATGTCGCCCGTGAAGATAAGAACTTTGTCGTTTAGCGCAAAATGGCGCCACAACGAAAATTTTGGAGGGCATTTTCAGCAAATATTGATGAGGTTTCCCGGGGACAATGACGCCCGGGATCAGTTTAATAAAAAAATTTGCAAATTATTTCCAGGCGACATGTCGCCCGGGATATGATTTGTTAAAAAAAGATTTTAAACAAAAAATGTATAATTTTTATTATAATATCTTTCCCGGGGCGACTGTTGCCCGGGGGATCGTTTTAATTAAAAAATTTTGCAAATTATTTCCCGGGCGACATGTCGCCCGGGATATGATTTATTAAAAAAAGATTTTAAACTAAAAATGTATAATTTTAATAAATACCTTTCCCGGGCGACATGTCGCCCGGGATAGGTATTTATTAAAATTATACATTACGGCTCATAATAATTAATATTTATATACTTATGTTTTTTATAAATAAAATATATATAAATAATAATTTTAAACAAAAATTATATATTTTAAAAAATATATAATTATTTTTTTTATAAAATAAATAATTATTATTTATAATTATTTTTAAAAATATATAATTATTTATAATAATTAATATTTATCGTTGTACATTAGATGTCCAACGGATGAGTCGATATGTTATGCGCGTACATTAGATGTTCAACGGATGAGTCGATATGTTATCGTTGTACATTAGATGTTCAACGGATGAGTCGATATGTTATCGTTGTACATTAGATGTTCAACGGATGAGTCGATATGTTATGCACGTACATTAGATGTTCAACGGATGAGTCGATATGTTATCGTTGTACATTAGATGTTCAACGGATGAGTCGATATGTTATCGTTGTACATTAGATGTTCAACGGATGAGTCGATATGTTATCGTTGTACATTAGATGTCCAACGGATGAGTCGATATGTTATGCGCGTACATTAGATGTTCAACGGATGAGTCGATATGTTATGCGCGTACATTAGATGTTCAACGGATGAGTCGATATGTTATCGTTGTACATTAGATGTCCAACGGATGAGTCGATATGTTATGCGCGTACATTAGATGTTCAACGGATGAGTCGATATGTTATCGTTGTACATTAGATGTTCAACGGATGAGTCGATATGTTATCGTTGTACATTAGATGTCCAACGGATGAGTCGATATGTTATGCGCGTACATTAGATGTTCAACGGATGAGTCGATATGTTATGCGCGTACATTAGATGTTCAACGGATGAGTCGATATGTTATCGTTGTACATTAGATGTTCAACGGATGAGTCGATATGTTATGCGCGTACATTAGATGTTCAACGGATGAGTCGATATGTTATCGTTGTACATTAGATGTCCAACGGATGAGTCGATATGTTATGCGCGTACATTAGATGTTCAACGGATGAGTCGATATGTTATCGTTGTACATTAGATGTTGCCTGCATAGCAGGCTATTTCCAGATTTTTTTTGGAATTTTTCCGGAAAAATTCTACCAATACTCAAACCTGTATAAACCAATATATAATCTACCCAAATACATTACAACTTGTACCAAAACTCAATACGATCAAAGCATTTGACATAATAAAGTTAAATCCGTCCAAAATCCAAATAAACACAATATAGTCTACAAAACGGGTGACGAAGTCACAAAACTTGCATTATCTGCCAGATACAAGTCAATATTCACCAAGATAACAAGTTTTAAACGTACGGGGAAATAAATATTCACATAAGGGTTGCCAATATACACTTAAGACACAAAATAACATATACTTACCCAACATCTCCTAACTATCATCCTCATCCTCCCCATCCTCGCCGCCATCCTCGTCATCTCTCGGCTCATCATCCCCGCACCCGTCACTCCCGCTGTTGCCACCTATCTCAGGCTATGACTCAAGCTGCGTAAGCAGCTAGGAAAACTTGTCGTCACTCCTAAATAACTTCATGAACATGTTCACCTGACGCGTTAGCACCTTCTCTCTCTTTTTGAGCTTAGCGACATCAGAGGAGTGTGTGCATGGAGGTGGGGGCGGAATGACCATGCCATGTCCTGGCAAAACCCTACCAACACCGGGAATGTGCCCCCACTGCTTGCCATTGCGAACAATGTCCATGATCTCATGTCCCGGCAAAACCCTACCAACACCGGGTACTCTCTAGTAGCTGAGCTCTCCATCTGCACGTACACACGTATATAAGATGAAACAAATTAAAAACGACAAATCACAACACACCAAATACTCCCGTCAAAACATCCCTCCAAATACTCCCGCCAAATACTCCCTCCAAAAACCTATTTTTTTTTACCATAAAAACATATATTATCCTCACAATTGCCAACAAATCACACACATTCTTACCATCACAACCACAAACATATCACACTGTTATTATGGTGAAGATGGTGCCATATGAAGCTTTTGCATGTCCTTGTGGAGCCGGAGATGTAGTTCTGCGAGAATCTTATAAACCTAAAACCAATGGTAAACTATACTATGCATGTCCACGATCAAAGGTGAACAATCACATGCTTTTTTTGTAATATATAAATAATGTGGTTAGTTGTTAAAACTTATTATCTTTACTCTTTAACAGCCTAGCGAAAACACTTTCGGATGTAAATTTTTTTATGAAAAGAGGAACGAGTCCGTCTAATGGTTGGTTCTCCTGGAGCTTCAACGACTCCAATTTATTCTTCAGGATCCTCATCGACTCCAATTTATTCCCCAGGATCTTCAACACCTCCACGCTATTCTCCAGGAGCTTCAACACCTCAAAGCTATTCTCCGGGAACTTCAAGAAATGCAGAGTGCTCAAACTGCAAGCACTTGCTTGATAAGATAACGGTACTCGAGGCAACGGTGGATATGTATATGCATCCGGAACAACACACGTTAATTCAGCCGCACTATTTCATTAAGTTTACAATAACATGGGAAAACTTGATTTGGAGTAGTTTGTCATTTGGAATGTAATTTGTATGCTTTAAGCGTCGGTTTGTAAGTCTCATATGATTATCGTTCTAATATGTTTAAGTGTCTGTTGAAAGTCGTACTTGTGTTACAACAAGTGGTAATGTATAATATTATAACTAAATGAATGTTTGTTTTTGGCATCCTTGAAAAAGTATACGTAATATCCAATGTTCAAATCTATAGAGTGTAGTATGCATTTCCTACCGAACCGAGAAAACCGAACCTAGAAACAACCTAGAAAATACAGCATATCGGCATCACAAAATACACACTATATTTTTTGTTGAGAGTAATACGGCATATCGACGGAAACGAACCTAGAAAACACGGTAATATTTTTATATAAACTAAACACATCCTCAAAATATAAAATATTATTAAAACCACTCAAAAACAAGTCGAAAATGTTAAACGCGTATTTAAAACCACACAAGAAACCAAAATGTTTTTTTTAGTATTTATATATTTTCACAACCCGGTTGGTGAGTTGTGAAAAGCATTTGGGTTGTTATACGGAGGATTGAATGGACGATTTTGATAAAACATGTTATTATTTTGTGGTGGTTGTGGCAATTGTGTAGTATATTCAAAGGTAGGAGATCGGAAACGGATGGGTGGTGAAACACCGGATAATTGAAATTTCGGATCCCGGTGTAGAAATGCGGAGCACATGGTTTGAAGTCCGGGAATTAGAGTTTTTTTGATTTGGGAGTGTTTTTGTTCTTGTTAAACATAGTGAGTTTTTAAATTGAGAGAAGTTTTTTGAATTGTTGTTTGAATGTGTGATGAAAATGGTTAAATGAGTGTGTATTTATAGGGTTAAATTATTTAAATTTAAAAGAAAAAAAGTTTTTTTTAATATACAAATGAAACGAATATCACTCGACCGTTGTCGTCCCTGCGACAGATTCTTCATTCGGTCTCCGGTGGTGCGGTCTGCCAAGACGACTACCCCACTACGGTGACGAGACTCGCGCGAGCGAGCGCGACCAAGGCGGATCGTTCCGGGCCCGGTAGTGGGCAACCTTACAAATATAAACTGATGAATAATTATAGATGTGAAATTGTCGTTAACTTACGATTAATGTTTATACATGTTTTTTTTTTTTTTTTGAACGACGACTTTTATTAAGAAAAACTAGCAAGGAGCTAGAAATTACAAAGAAATAAGAGACGGGTTTTTATACCAATCGTCCCAGCTAAACAAAGTTTTGCTTATACATGTATAATGTTTATACATGTAATAAACAAAATTATAATAGTTTATATATTAAAAATTCTATCAATGTAAAGGGTAAATTTAAACAAAAGAATCAAACTTAAATTAATTTTTTTTAAGTACTTTACCGGGGTAACGCTTTACCCAAAAAAAAATTAATTTTTTTTAAGATATTCATTAAATAATAATTTTATGCTCTAAAAACAAAATTGCGTAAACAGAAATTGTTTTGGCTCCAAAAGAGAATTAAATCATAAACATTAAAAAGGCATTATTTGAAAAAAAAAATTGCATGCATGGGTACCGTACCACCCAAGCCTAGCCCACCGCCAAGTGACGAAGTCAGGATTTAACATGTGGGTGGGCCGAAAATCAAATTAGCATATAACTAGGAGAGTGTCGTTACTATATATGATTTTTAGCTTTTTTTCGAACACATCGCTGACACACAAGATGACATGCACACTAACTCAATACTGAAAACATGTGAGAAGAAAGCAATAGTAAGTCAATAACCGGTATAAAGTTATTGCACGTGCGTATAAAGTTTTCAAGGCAACAAATCCAAAAATGAATATAAAAGTGTAGATCATAAATATGGACTAACACGAAACAATATAAACATAGTAACACATTAATTTGAGTGTTATTATATGGTTAAGGATCCTATACAACATGAACCACAGTTACGAATATTGAAAAATACTTTGTATAATAAGTTAGGGTGTCAGGAAACCGAAACACCGAACCGAAACCAAAAAAACCGAAGAAACCCAGAAACTTAAAAAACCGAAACCGAATTAAAAACCAAAGGATCGGTTTCTGAGTTTTAGAAAAAACCAAGTTTTTGATTCGGTTTAGTTTAGCATTAAAAAAACCAATATAAACCGAACCGGTCTTTATAAACATGAGAACATAAATAAGTTCTTATCGAAGCTAAGAGACGATGAATATGCTCCGCTAGATTAACTATATCATGTCGAGTAACTAATATTTGTTTCATATGGTTCTTGAACATGCCATTTAGAACACATAATAAGTTCTCTTATATGAGCTTTTTGTGTTTATTAGGTTTTTATCGTTGTTATTGTGTTGCTTTATAACACATAAACAATTTTTTTTAAAGATTTTATATGATCATTTATTTATTATTGTTATTGTTGTGTAACCGAAAAACCAAACCGAAAACAATCCGACAACCGAAAAACCAAACCGAAACAAAACCGAAACCGAATGGCTTTTAAAAATCAAAAACCGAAATGTTTCGGTTCGGTTTCGGTTTTATACAAATACGGAACCAAACCGAACCATACTCTCACACCCCTAATAATAAGCATTTAAAACTTTAATTAATGAAACGTTATAAGTATAACAGTGTGATATGCATGAAAGAGAAACTATGCACATCAGCCCTCATATCTCAATTATAGTAGTAGCTTTATATTGGTTTGAATTTGGGTGGGCCCGAATTACCAATTACTGAATCAATATACATTAGAAAACTAGAAAATTATAGAACAATAGTCTCTTACTGAATTTTTGTTGAGGTGGCTTGGCCAACCCAAGGTTTATACAGACTCCGCCAGCCGCCATAGTTCTCTATATTATAAAATCAATCAATCGCTTAGTAACGATAAAAAAAAATAAAGACCAATGCTCTAGCGAGTATATTCTGATAATGTGACTTTCGCGGCCTTCGTCGTTTTAGTTTGGAACAGGAAAAAGGAAAGATGATCGTGCTCAGACAAGCGAACGGTTGATTTTGCTTACATTCCCTTTTCAAGCGTTTCGAGGCGGCTGCTATTCTAGAACAACCTGCCACTCTTCGCGGTCATGTTGATGATTTGTCCGTCTGAAGTTGAATGATAATTCGGCCAAGACCTGCATTGGTTTTTCTGAGTTAGAGTTGGAGAAGCGCCGGTGGTTGCTAAGTGGAAGGGAAGCTGACGAGCGGCTCATCTATGCTAAACCGTTTTTATAAGGAGGTTCTGTACATTGGAAGATAAATTGGAGTCAAGCGATCGCCGCTTCAGGAACCTAGTACGCCGCACTAACAAGCGCGTTCGAGCTGATCATCATCGTTCCAAGGTTGCTTTTACGGCTCGGGTTAAAGATAAGAAACTCTAAACGTCACTTGTTCGTTCTCTGACAAAGTGTTTCTATTAGAATCAACTGTTTGAGGGCTAAAATGACGCTTTGAAGGCACTTCTCGTGCAATAGATGTGTTCCTCGTGTTAGATTCCTTCGGCTTTCGTGCATAAAGATAAATTGGTGCGTTGAGAAGGTGAAGGCACATCTGGAGATGTTATAAATTAAGTTTTTTGTTTAGTTTTTATAGTATAGGCTAGCGCTATACAAAACGCCCCACTTCTAATTCCGTCTATCATGTAAATTCAGATCAGTGCACGTCCGATAATCTGTTTTGTATGGTATCTATATATATTCATGAATGGTGGTTGCATAATTATTTGATTGTGTGGTTGTCTTTGTTAGCTAGATTGCAGATGGAAAACTTTGCGGATTTCGGTATATATCTCTATTTTGAACCTACAAAAAAAAAAAACATTAACTAGCTGAACTATAAACTCGAAATTTATCAGAAAAATACTACCCCTTTAATGATGTATCTAAAGATTTTGTGATCAAGTCCAAGAACAAAATAAGTTAACTCGTAACATATTCACATGCCCCTCAGCTTCTGTTATTTCTAGGTCCATACCGACTGAGGCCTGAATCAGATGTCGTTAGCAGCTGTGGCATCGACATGCCCCCCGATACCACAATTTCTGCACCACCAAGAAAACCAAACTAAATTAGCTTACTGTTCGAAGGTTAGGACGGCATGTTGGGCGAATAACAGACGAGCCGAATACCAACAACTCGAGTCACAGCACGGCACATCGGACACACGCAAGCACAGAATAGAGACACTTTTTAGTCATAGAGATCAACGCGATATAAGAGTAATATCTACACAGATAGACAGAGAGAGATATACCACGCGACCGCACCATGGCAGAACGTACGCAACCACTGATTATATAGAGATAGCTCAGCGAAAACCACTACATAACGAAGTGAGCACAGAGCAGTTATAGATGATAAATCTTCACGCACTATCTGATGAGCGACAAAAAGAAGAGATCACACCTAGTCGCATGAGAAGCGAGAGAGCGAGAGAGAAGAGACCTATAGATTCTGAGAGCGCGAAAGATCGGGAGACAGTGACACGCACACTAGCATGCATCAGACGAGATACAGTGCATAGAATATGCGCGAGATTCAGATGCGCAAGACATACACAGCAGAGACACACACACGCGAACAACCACCTCGAGCACACAGTAGGTAGCAAATCAGACGCAGCCTGGACACAACTGAGACGAACATAGAAAAGAGCAGCGATTGACATAGTAACCGCATGTGCTAAAGAGTTGCCCATCACGCGCGACCTGAGTATCAAGAACACTTTGTATCAGATAAAGACAACTGCTGACAGAGAATATGCACCACACAGGAACATATACAAGTCACAGCAGAACAATAGCGAAAGTGACTGGACTTAGTGCGGAGTAGCACCTCGACACACTACGCACGGACATGAAGAGAGAGAATCTTCTCCGAGCGCCCCAGGATCAGTGACAAAACCACAGGTTATCACAGCATGAGCGTAGTGCGAGTTGAGTAGATGACAGAACAGACGATATGACAACCAGAAACACAATAACACAACAGAAGTCACAAGACAGACATGGCTGCACGTGACACAAGTACAGCAGAGTTAACACTACAGAGCACAAGACTCGACTCGAATGACAGCGCCCTGACCAAGAAAGTACGAGCGTGTTGAAAAGACAACACGAGAACACCCCCAAACACAGTGAGCATCATTAGGCGAATGAGACGGCTAGAAACACACATTAGACACAGCACACAGCACACGAAGAGGCACGATAGCGAATATTTCGAATCTTGCATCAGAAATATGTCTAAAGCTGACAGGTACATACAGGGGTCCCAATTGTGACGATTGACTTCTGTGTATAGATAGATAAGCAGTGGACAAGCGAGGCACAAAAGCGCGTAAACGAGACGCGCGCAGTGACTGTAATGGGCAAGGACGTCGAGAATCAGCTCTTAGAGTGAGCGTCATCACATAGCAATACAGACAACAGAAACGAAACAATAGCAGCATCGTACCTGTAATGAGTCCCACTGTCTCGAGCGGCCAGACACAAGACAGCGTGACAAAGACGCGACGAATAGCACACGCAAGAAGAAGCGCCAGAATACTGACCCCTGCGAAATCCACACACCACCACACATACAAGAGTGACAGTTAGAGTAGATAGAAAAACAGCGCGCCCCGAAGAGACACTCACACACCTCACAGTCTCACTTTGCACATATATTCGTATCATCTATACTCTCACTATGCCTGCCCTAGATCGTACTATGTCTGTCTGCTATTAGCAACGTGGAGTGCACGAAAATTGTTTTGTAAACAATTACATAGCCGAGTCAAGTTGCTGCAAGCACACTAATTTGGTGAGATAAACTTTAGGCCGTCCATCTATGAATTTAAGAAACTTGCTATGGTCAAATGACTTAAAATAAGCATATCCCATAACACCCCCTCCCATGTGCGGACGGCTCCCTCGGCAAATTTATAATAGAAAATGATAGCGTACTAGGGTAAGAATTGTAGACTTACTGGGCTTCTTAAAAGCAAAGCTTCTCTGACAAAGCCAAACAATCTGAGCCCGACTCAAGATGCTCGGGCGTAGGACTTACTACGAATATGTTTTATGCCAAGTATGACGTAGATGGAGAGAAAAACCCACTCCACAAAGTATAAACCACCATGTTGTCGTACGACACGAAAGTACACACTCATCACCTCAAATTACGTAACAGATCCGAGACTGCGAGAAGATCGAAAGAGCCAAATCTACTTTTGACTAGGTTTAAGTCAATAACAACTTTAGAGCATAAGCTCTACTTCTCTTCTGTCATAACAACTTTCTACGAACTTCTAAGTCGGCAGTAAAATGATTATATGTACAGAAAATTTTGCCAGCGTTACCATCGGCGAGCTAACTCATCGAACTTTTTAGAAGCAAAATAACAATTTTTACTCCTAAGGAACTTCGGAAGGCTACATTATATGAAATGGACTCAAATCATGAATGTAGTAACAAAACAAAATGAATCGAGTGAGATTCCCTCCCATACACACATACACACTTTTGACATCTAACAAACCCTCATCATAACTTCAAGGTTTACAAAGGTTGGAATAGTTTGACAGATGTAGAGTCAGTGAGGTGGTGAGTTCGTCGATTGCGTTTTGGAAGTTATCCTTTGCGTGTGATACACAAACAATCCTGAATCAACCTTAACCAACTACTCATATCAGGGTTCTCCTAAACTACACGTTGTGAGTGTTTTGAGCTATATTAGGTGACACCTTTAGACCTTTTTCGATGCGCTGACTACTAAAACTGATCACAGGATCTCTTAAACACACAAACAAACAATCTGCGACTTAAACTTTTTATCATGATAAAGCTGCTTGCATAGCTTATATTTGCTTAATAATAGTTCTTTAGATGTTGGAACTTCGTTAAGATATGCAGTTGCTTAATAATAATAGTTCTTTAGATGTTGGAACTTGGAGTAGTGGTTTTACATTGAGATTCATGTTATTTAGTATGCCATGGAGTCGTGGTTTTGTCAAGTAAGAAGATAAGAGTGTTATAACATTTTGTTGCAGGCCCCATAAAGACCGGCTTTGCAACTAGTCCCTCATGCCAATTTTGCTTCTGATTCTTTGATCCTATGTAGGTAAAGCCGAACAGGTTTGATATGGACCATTTAGTTTATTGAATTTCTGTAAAATGTTGACTAGGATATGTTTTATAAACCCCTAAATAGGAAGAGCTTAAATAGTTGGGTTCGAAACATTTTTAAAGGTATTAATTCAGTTTTTATCCTTTCACAAATGAGGAACATCGAATAAAATGTTAAAACGTCCCCTGAGATACTTAATCGAAGGTAAAATGACCAGAACGAAAAATAACTAAGGATGTTTGCTATATTGTATAACAAACTCATTTGAGGCGTTTTCTTTTTAAAAGCATGTATTAACAATTCACAATCTTTTAGGTTCAAAAACTATTAAGCTCTTTACAAGGTGTAAATTTTCTTCTCTAAAATATTACCAGCTTCTTCAACAGTTGTGGATTCGAAATTTCAATCCTGAACATGGTGCTATGGCTGTTTTGAATAGTCAAGAAACTTAAAGAATGTGGTATAATTGATTCCCTTATTAGTTTACATTAAACATTTATTTTGATTGCACCCAACTCTTCCATCAAGGGCCTAATTAAAAAATAAATAAAGTTAGGTGTTGTAGCTGCTCTTGTGTTAACAACCATTAGTACTAGATAATGTTGCAAATGATGGAATAAGCATGTACTTTACAAGTATGTTTTATTAAAATTTTATAATGAATGTTGGAGATTGAAACTTTAATTTAGTTACTTATTTTTGTTCATTTACTCTTTCTTGAAATGTTATTAGTATGCTAACTGCTAACTGCTACCGCTTGTTTTAACAAACACACTCGTAATAGCATCACAAACACACAAATATGAAGACACAAATGAAGTATATAAGGAAATCAGTGATTACGAAACTAAATGTACTAACTCTAAATAAAAATAATAACCAACTGCAAAACTAAAACAAGTCAGGTTAACACGATGAGTGAAGTTAAAACCATTCACGTCTTTTTGTCTAGGGTCGTTAAAACCATTTATGTCTTTTTATCTAGGGGCGTTAAAACCATTTACGTCTTTTTATCTAGGGGAGTTCATTGTTGGGATAATATCCGAATAAACTGAAAACGAAACCGAGTCAAACCGAAAAAATTAAACCAGATAAACCGAATAACCCGATAACCAAACCGATAAACACCCCTATTTTTGTCTATATCATTATATAAACAAAATAAATTGAACAATCAAATCATTTAATACTACAATCAAAATTAGTCATAGAGATAAAAAAAATATTAAAAGAAAATCCAAAATCAAAATAATAACGAGGAAAAATAAGATGAAGCTTCACCGTCTAATTTTTTTGGAAGTTACATCACCGTTCAATTGACCACTAAGATTATAATTGATGTCCGTTGGACCCACCATGATCATATAATGTTATCTAAATGAGTCCATTCAGCCCGCGTGGTAATGTTTTGAGTGTTCATTTGCACCCAAACTATATTACAAAAAGCCCAAACAGCCCAATTCAATGCAAATGGACGTATACATGTATTGTGATCTACATAAGTGATCTCTAAACGGGTACTATTATTTTCAGGCTTAAAATAAGAGTTGAGAATAAAAAGAAAGCATAAGATTTGGATTTATTTGGATAGAAAGTTCAATTTGGTGAAAGCATAACCTTTTAAAGACCCTCAAGTAGAGTGTGGGTGTGGCTTTACGGTAAAAACCACCTTCTCAATCGAGATAATTTTGGTAAGTCCAGAATTTGCAAAGAGGACTCAAATCTACATAGATCCTGAATGGGATTCGATTGACGAAGAAGACTTTTGCAGTGGGGCTGTGAGGGTCAGATTACTTTTGCGCAACAAAGAACTTGATGCACGTGCATTGTTAACACATGTTGCGTGTTATTCATAGTACAAACGAAAGATTAATCATTTTAGCTTATAACTTCCTATATTGTATTTCCTGGTAACAAATTTTTATATACCAATGTAACTATAACAATCTTATAGTTCAGAGGGATGTAAACATTTTGATCTTTACTCATAATTGTATTCCATTGGGTTTTACTCTTAGGCTGAATATTATGCTAATGATAACCGACACAAGGGACATTGAGTTCACTTTTTGAAATTAGGTTGAATCTATCGACTTTATTTTTTGATTTTATGAAAATAAGCGATTTGTTGAGGAAATGTAAGCCAACGGTAAAAGACAAAGAACCATTATTTCTTAAACAATATAATAGAATTCAAATAATAATGTACTTTATCTAAGGTGTTGGTTGTTTTTTTAAAGGCAACAATATATTAAAAGAACCAAACAAAAAATCAAGATACAAAGAAAAGGCGACCCTTTATCTAACCAAGACAGTTAAAGAGAAGAGCCCCAAGAGAAAATACAACAAACACAAAAAGCTAACTACCAAAACAAGAAAAAAGATGCAAAGCACACATGCCTACACGCTACAGTTAAGACATATGCACACTTAATAAAACCAAACAAGTAAGCCCACTCACTACCCATTGCCCTACCAGACAATGAAATCAATTGACGTGGTAGAACGAAAAAACAATTGTAACCCCTTGCCAATACTTGAATACATATTTGATGTCTCATATAAACACTTCCATAGAAATTGTCTTCACTGAGAATAAATGCAGCAGACCCACTAAATATCACACTCATGAGTAGTATACCTTGATGTCCCATAAAAAACTATCCAGGTACTCACTTTTATATTATCAGCAGTTGTGACCCAAATGCAGCAGACCCGTTACATTACACTGATAAAGACACAAAACACTTGCAGCGTGTTGCAACAATAGAAATGAAGGGATTAGGTTAGATTAAGTGTGGTTTTGTTGGTTGGTTTGGTAGTGATCGGGATTAGGCTAGAATAAGCACTATTGTGGCGTTTGGATGGATTTTTGGGAGTATTTATGAAAAGACATGTTGCTGATCCGAATTAGTTTTGAGGTTTTGAGCGACCTAAAAATGTCTTCATTAGGCGTAAAAGTAGTTTTGAAGAAGCTTGTTTCGAATAGATAGTTTTTCACGTATCGCATTAAAATCGGACTTAAAACGGCCAAGTTATAGCCAAATGAAACTTGAAATATTTTTTGGCAAAACCAAATGAATAGTGTGCTGATATGAATAGTAAAAGGGTTTTCGAACACTTTCGGACATTTTTGGACTTTCTAAACTCTAGCGAAACATATAGTAACACACACACACACACACACCACCACACACACAAACTTATATATAGTATATATATATGTCTATACTATATATTTATATTTATATCTATATATATATATATAGCTATTTGAAGAGTTCATTAACATATTTTAGGAAATGCGTTAAAGTTATAAAAAAAAATAGTTGTTTGGTTCAACTTAGCGGATCGGACTTGGAAGTTTAGCGATTATGGTTAGTTAGCGCATTTTGAAAATATGGAAACTTAACAAATATAGGGGACGGTATTAACGTCTTGAAACTAAAAACTTTCCAAAAATAGAAACTTTCTAAAAGTAGTAATTTTTGGATAAAGCCAAGACTTGACGAAAAACTCTATAATTTTATTTAGTCATACTTTATTAAACAAACTAAAGCACAAACACACATGGATGTCTTTTCTTTGAAGCATACTAGTACAGTTCTCGGTTTATTTCTTTGTTTTCCTAAGACGCCAAATTCTTTTTTATTATTTAGGTCGCGTGTAGGATTCTTCGGCTTTATTTCTTCCTCGTTGATTATCGATTCACCACTTGCTTAAGGTGAGTTCATAGCCCCACGTTTTTACCGATTTACAAATGCTTTATACTTTGGGGTGAGAAACATTGTTTGCTTTTAAAATTGGACACAAGTTCTTAACGTGAGTTTTACATGTTTATGTGTTGCCTAAGTTTGCTTACAAACCATTATTACCCGAACTATCATGAAAAGTTAGTCACCTATGGCCAATTAGATTGGGTTAAGTGAGCGCGAATGAGTAAATAGATCTATTGGGACTAATTATCCCTATCTGCTTTGGTTCCACTTAACGAAGAACAAACGGATATATGTCATGTCGATGTGCGTTGTGGTGGTCTTTGGTTTGGGACACCAGTTAGGGCAGGAATACTATGTGGCATGATATGATATGCCCTGTTGTTATTAGCATCGGTGTCATGAGCTTAGCGTAACAGTAAATACTTTTATGTGATGATGTATCTGTTATAGTAGTCGCATGCGTTTGGAAATCTTGTGGTCCACTCTTGTACTAACTTAAACCTATGAATTCACCAACATTATGTTGACGTTTTAAACATGTTTTCTCAGGTGATGTTGGACTTGATATGATTCTAAATGGACGTCTATGTGCTATGTGGACTTTCGCCAAATTTCAAGACTTATCTATTTATTATACTCGTTGTTTTTGTTTAACGTTTTTATGCTCGCTACATTTTGACTCTCTTATGACCGGTTGTAAAATAATATATCTTTAAAAAAAAATAAAAAAAAAATTTTTAATTTTTCATTTTGCAACGAGTTTACTTTTTTAAACGTCCATGATTGTGGTCTTTTTTTATTTGCTTGGAGCGGATTGTTTATGAGTCACGCCCCCTTTTCGGACACGTATTCTGTCATGGCCCCGTCCTTTTGGGGTGTGGTCAGTTTAGGGTATCAGAGCCAAGGTTTATAGACGGACCAGGTGTTTACTAGGTCTGAGTCTAGATATAGTATGAGATCCTATGTACTCTATTATTTGTGCTTACGTGTTTGTCTATCTTGCATTATACATTATATATAAGACTTTCTATATTTATTGCAGACTTTTTATTTATTGCCATATATACACTTGCCATTCATTTCATCACGTTTTCCTTATGCCTTGCATGGTTTCATATAAAGGAGATTCTATATAACTTTTGTTGTGCAAGATCATGGCAGCTTCAGCTATTGATATTTCTTCTGATTCTCTCGGATTGTGTGTGTGGATCACCGCCCTTCTCGGGTTTTATTCTTTTTTGGTGAGTTTTTACTGTTATTCCTTCTACTTTTGTGGTTGCTCCAGAGACTTTTACTATTGCTCCTGTTATTTCATTTGCCGCTCCTATGGTTGGAGACACTCATTGCCGCTTTACCCACTGGTTTATGTGGCTTGTTTTTCCTATTTGAATTCAGATTCTGATTCACACAGATGAGAATGTCTTCATAGCACATTTCCCCGCTACCAGCTTTATTTTCCATACTTATGCACCAAGTATTCTGTAGGCTACTGATTATTATGATGGACCACCATCGCAGGTACCCTTATGTTCTACCGATTCTCGTTGGAGGCGCAGGGTAATAGCAACGTTTCATCATCATCTGTGTTTCCTATTCGATCCTATTACTTGCCTGCCGGGGTTCGTCAATGATCATCGTTTTAATCCGACCCTGGGGTGGCTATTCCTTGTGGTCACCTTACTCGCACCATCTTAATGGGCAACGTAAGTTATTGGCTGAAAGGAAGAGAGTTGGACCTTAACCCTGCTGCAGATTAGCACTGGAGGCATGGCATCTCCTTGTTCTTCATGACCATCACCCATCTTTTTCGAGTTCATCTTCGGATTCTTCATCCAGTTCAAATTCATTCTTGGTTTGCGATGCAACTGATCAGGCTCATTTGGATCTTTCGACTAGAGATGTACCAACTAGATTGTGTTACCCTCCGAGGAGAGCACTACGACGTAGTGAGGCATTTCGTCGTTGGTGTGCTGCTCCATTATATACATTGTATTCCCAACCGATCTACATCCAGAGTAATCATCAGGAGATCTCCATAGAGGTCCCTCTGCATATCTTACATTTGCTGGACATCTCGTAAGAGATGTAATCCCCCTGTTGATTCTGTTAGGAGCATTAGCATCACTCCCGGCCTGATCTCTTAACCACTCGTAAGAGGTTCAGGGATTTCATTTCAATTAAGGCTAGGCATGAGGAGGATACTTAGATTGATCCTATAGAAACTGAGGTTGATATGGAGTTGGGTATTGTCGATGGGGATAATGTTAGAGATCATGTTAAGATTGACACTAGGGATGTCAGGGATGACACGGAGGGGTATGAGGCTATACACTGCTGTGGAGGGACTCAGTGATTGAGGTTTGGTATGACTCGATGTCGGCACCAATAGTTGAGGAGGAGATTGTTGAGCTGTGGAGTGGACTTCTTTTTGATTCGTCTGGCACTAGGGATGCATTGGTAGGTCTTAAGGATATGCCGATTAACTTGAATGATGTTGTGCGTGACTTTTATCATCACATGTCTGAGGTTCGTATTGATAGGATTGTCAGGATTGAGACTGCTCAGAGACGGTTGGAGGCTGATCAGTTGATAGCTAGGGGACAGAGAGTTAGTTTTGATCGAGAGAGATTGATTACTGATGGTCTGGAGAACCCTAAAGGTTAGTATGATGAGAGGATTGATAGCGTGAGGTTGGAGAACCTCATGGTTATGTAGCTATGTTAAATATGAGGAGGGATCTTGTTAAATAATCTCCCGTCTTAAACTGTCTTTTCCAGGAGGAGTATTCATCTGGTTCGTGGGATGCGATGATACCTCGGAGGAGACTTAGGAGGTTAGAGTATATGTTGAGAGAGTTTGAGTTTTTTCCCTTAGATCTAGTAGTACATGATCATGTAGGACACTAGGATGATGGTTAGGTCTTGACTTTAGCAGTTGAAGAATTGTGGATTCATGTACCTATTTTGGATTTTTGTAATGAGAATCGTAATGTGATATGGGAGAGGCGATTAGGACTGTTGCTGTGTATATATTACCAAGATTTCATGAAAAATGTCAACCACTGAGTTTTAAAGGACAGAAGGTGTGTTTGGTTCGCTAAGATGGAAGTGAAAAGATGGAAAAAACTGTGTTTCACATCAGACAATTGTCGGAGAGATATATTCCCAAAAAGTGATGTATGCTACATGTACTTTACTCACAATGCATTAACTTGGTGGAATTCTCATAAAAGAACCATCAGAACTGATGCTGCATACGCTTTATCATGGAAAGAGCTGTTGAAGCTGATGACTAAAGTGACATGGCTACTTACACTCAAAGGTTCCAAGAACTTACCATGATGTGTACCAAAATGGTCCTCGAGGAGGAAGATCGGGTAGAGAAATTCATTGGAGGTATTCCTGATAATATCCAAGGGAATGCAATTGCTGCAGAACCCACTAGATACAAGAAGCTGTTTCGAATTGCCAAAACAATTGATGGGATCAAAAGTTGAAGGGCTAAAGCACAAACACACATAGATGTCTTTTCTCTTGAAAGAATATCGTACAAGTTTCGGTTATCTTTCATTTTCCTAAGACGCGTCGTTTATTTAGGTCGCGTGTAGGATTCTTCAGCTTTATTTCTTCCTCGTTGATTATAGATTCACCATTTGCTTAAGGTGAGTTCATAGCCTCACGTTTTTACCGATTTATAAATGCTTTATACTTTGGGGTGAGAAACATTGTTTGCTTTTAAAATTGGACAAAGTTCTTAACGTGAGTTTTACATGTTTATGTGTTACCTAAGTTTGCTTACAAACCACTATTGCCCGAACTATCATGAACTGTTAGTCACCTATGGCCAATTAGATTGGTTAAGTAAGCACGAATGCGTAAATAGATCTATTAGGACTAAGTATCCCGATAGCTTTGGTTCCACTTTATAAAACGGATATAAAAGAACAAACGGATATATGTCATGTCGATGTGCGGTTGTAGATGGGTCTTTGGTTTGGGACACAGATCAGTGGCATGGAATATATGTGGCGTAATATGATATGCCTTGTTGCTATTAGTTCGGTTGTCAGGAGCTTAAGCCTAACTGTAAATATGTCTGTTTTATTTTCTGTTGTTTAATTTCCGTTAATTATTATTAATTATAATCTGATTTTATTTTAATAAAAGTGTACATGTTTCCCTACAATCTTAAAACAGATTCTGTTTAACAAAATTATAAACACTTTCTTAAAATCGGATTAAATATTATTAACAGATTTTATAAACTGTTTTCTGTCGAAACCAAGATTGAGTTTATATTAAACTGATATATTGATTCATTGAAACAAAGATTGAGTTTGTTTGAAGCAGATCCGGTACAAGATTATAGAAATCATGATTGAATTTCTTGGATATCATCCTTTAATTTAAACTGATATATTATAGATTGAATTTCTTGGAGGAACAACACAAACGTGACAGTTTATAATAGGCGATATTGTTTAATTGTTTTAATCGAAAGACTTCTTTTAAAACGGTTTTGTATAACGGATCTTACAAAACATTAATGTTTTAAACAAAAGACGAATTAAAATCGTTTTGTTAAGAAACACTTATGATTAAGCATGTTGTTAATAGTACCAAAATTAGTTTCAAACTAATCATGGGACCTCGTATTAACAATATATTTGGAATGTCACAAGTGACATTAAAGGGTCTGCTCCCGAACTAGTTAAATGGGAGACCGATACTCGAGTTACGTGCACGGTAGATGCTTTGAAGCATTCAGAAACCTTATGTGCCATAACTATGCGTTATATGGTCCGAATGACATGAAAACTGAGACTATGAGAGAATCCTACCTTAGATAATGGTGGATTAATACTTCGGTATCATGTCATGTATATGGTGATAAGAGTTTGATTATCTCTTTCAATGCAGTTGAGAATGAAGAGAACGAATTTGGGCAACTCTCTAACTGCTAATCTCAAGGGAAAAGGAGATGTGATTCACATCTAGAAAAGAGTTTAATTTTAACCAACGCGTTGTACGTGCCGGATATTCGTAGAAATCTTGTGTCCGGATGGTTGCTTAATGAAATTTGGCTTTCATTTTGTGTTTGAATTAAATAAAATTGAGTTAACGAATAACATAATTTAAGTCCGTACGGGGTTACGCCTTTAAAATGTATAAGCTAAATGTATTTTCTAACGGTCATTTTAGTAAAATCAGTGCGGATTTAGCTTATTTGATTCTTTAAACGTATGGCATGACTGACTCGGACATATTTTAAATTATAACTCAATATGTTGCCTAATTAAACCGAGTTGGATACCCATTTTTGTATTGACACGGACTACAAATTAAAACTTGTGTTGAAGCCAAATTGACAAGATTGTTTTTTTCTCGGTTGAACGGAAATAACCGAACCCTTGATAGGATTCACATGGTTTTATGTGAATTGGAATTGATACCTACTAAGGTAGCGAATAGCGAGTACTTCATCATATTTGCTGATGGTAGTACAAAATATTGCTATGTACACTTACTTGAGAGTAAGGATATAGACAAGATTGTTCTATATAAATAAGTTGAGAATCAACTTATTATCGGATACAAGGTGGTTCAAAGTCATATCGGAGGTGAATTTGTGTCTCCACTTCTAAATTTATGTGTTAAACTTAAAACAAGACACAAATATATTGCTCTCGATATAGAAAAGAATCGTGCCTTAGAAGATATGGTTAATGTCATGTTCGTAAGTCCTGATTTATGCCATGACATGTGGGGGGAAAGCGATTATATAGGCTACTTATCTTTTAGATATCCTTGTAAAGAAAGTAAGATAATTTTATGAACTATATGGGTGAGAAGAAAACTATCTTATAAGTATTTACAACTGTGGGGGGTATCTAGCTAAGACATATGTATTGAAACCCAATGTTCAAGAGATTTGACCTAAAATTGTGAATTGCATGTTCTTAGTATATGCTCATAGCAGTAGTGCTTATGGTTTCTTTGTATTTGTGGATATACACAAGGATCTGATAATGGAATAAAGAAGTGTTTCCTTCTTTGAAAATATATTTCCTTGTTCACAAAGGAAATTGGAAGAACATCTAGAATAAATGATGAAGTTGTCAAAGATCAGAGACAACGAGATGATAATGATCTCCAAGATGAGAGATAAGATCAACCCAAGGAAGAAGAGGTTGAACCTAG
>BQNB010072484.1:0-32423 GCA_026074375.1 Tanacetum coccineum
CTTTAAAAAATTAGGTTTTCGTGGAGTACCGATCTAGTCAGTGCCAATCTAGTCAGTTGTAGTGTGTGCCGATCTAGTAAGTGCCCGATCAATTAGGTCTTGGATCGCATTCGACTTCTTAAAAGAACATGTTAAAAGCTTGAGACGAACCGAGGAATTAATGCAATCGATAACCTGAACCAACGATTTTTTTTATTTTTAAAGAGACGCCAGTTCCTTTCCTGCCAAATAAAATAAGAGCAAGCTGCAATAACAAGTTTCGCGATAATACTTCGAGCTTGTCTTAGTTTAGCAAAAGTGAATCTTTTTGAGATTTTCAAATTTGGGTTTCAGAGCTGATCTAGTCAGAAGTCTTCATCAACCGATCTAGTCAACCGATCTAGTCAACCGAACTAGTCAACCGATCTAGTCAACCGATCTAGTCAGAAGCCTTCATCAACCGATCTAGTCAACCGATCTAGTCAGAAGCCTTCATCAACCGATCTAGTCAACCGATCTAGTCAGAAGCCTTCATCAACCGATCTAGTCAAGTGCTGAAATAGTCATCTTCAGAGACAACCGATCTAGTCATCTCTAAGAGACAACCGATCTAGTCATCTTCAAGAGACAACTGATCTAGTCATCTTCAGAAGACAATTGATCTAGTCATTTCAGAGACCACCGAACTAGTCAAGTTTAATAGAAACCGAACTAAATAAATCTCAAGACTTAAAAGACAACCTTAATTAAAACACAATTTCTTTCTACCACCGTTCGATCTAACAATAATCCTTAAACATACAAAGTCAAAAATGTCTTCTCTTGCTGAATTCGCTATCCTTAATGGTGCCGATAACAGACCTCTAATGTTGGACAAGCTTATGTACGACTCATGGAAAAGTAGAATGGAGCTGTACATGGAAAACCGATAAAATGGTTACTTGATCCTTGAATCTATCAGAAATGGTCCCCTTGTTTGGCCAATGATTGAAGAAAATGGGGAAATGAGAAGAAAGAGAGTTCCTGAACTGTCAGCACCCGAGAAACTTCAATATGAAGCTGATGTTAAGGAAACAAACATCATTCTTCAAGGTGTTCCAGCAGACGTCTATGCACTTGTGAGTCACCATCGTATAGCCAAGGATTTATAAGAATGAATTGAGCTATTAATGCAAGGAACGTCATTGACTAAACAAGAAAGAGAGTGCAAGTTATATGATGCATTTGATAAGTTTGCTTACATTAAAGGAGAAACCCTGTCTTAGTACTACCACATATTTGCTCAATTGATCAACGATATGCACATTTACCAGATAAGGTTGCAACAGTTTCAAGTCAACACAAAGTTCTTGAATAGTCTTCCTCCCGAATGGAGCAAATTTGTGACTGATGTCAAATTGGTGAAGGATCTTCTGTCATAAACTTTGATCAGCTCTTTGCTCATCTTAAACACCATGAAGCACATGCAAATGAAATTCGTCTTTTGAAAGAATGAAATCATGATCCGTTGGCACTTGTCGCAAACCACCAATACAACACTTATCAAACAGCAACATACAACAACCCTCAGTAGCAAAGCTTATTATCTTAGTATGGAGTTACTTATCCTAATCAGCAGTATTCAGTCAGTCACCCATCAACCACGCAAGCAGTTACTTACCAATCTAATGCACCTAAAACCGTTTACCAACAACCACAAGCTATCTCTCAGATTGATTATCAACAACAACAGGAAGAGTTTCCTGCTTTAGACTTTGGTCTTGCTGTCCCTGTGTTTAATAAAGGTGGTGACCCAATTGAAGCAATCAACAAGATGATTTCATTCTTATCTATAGTGGTCACATCTCGTTTCCCTTCCACGAACAATCAGCTGAGAAATTATTCAAACCCTCGACAACAGGAAACGATTCAGGATGGAAGAGTTAATGTTCAGCAGGTGCAAGGAAGACAAAACTCATTTGGAGCTAGTCCGTCTGGAATGAAGCCTACAGGAAAGAGAGTGGTTAAGTGTTATAATTGTCAGGGAGAGGGCCATATGGCTAAACAGTGCCCTTAGCCGAAGAGAAAAAGAGATGCTTCATCGTTTAGGGAAAAGGTGTTGTTGATTCAAGCTCAAGCAAATGGTCAAATTCTACATGAGGAAGAGCTAGCATTTTTGGTAGATCCAGGAATCGCAGAAGGTCAAGCCACACAGATTTTCATTACCCAGAATGCTGCTTATAAAGCCGATGATTTGGACGCATATGACTCTGATTGTGATGAACTCAACACTGCCAAAGTTGTTCTCATGGCGAATTTATCTCATTATGGTTCAGATGCTCTCGATGAGGTATACAATTCTGATAATATGGATAACAATATGATAAATCAAGCTGTGCAGGTAATGTCGTCTTCTGAACAGTCGAATGTTGTGAACTATTTAGAGACTGAGATAACTAGTAATAGCAATATCATTCCTTATTATCACCATGAAATCTACACTACATATATACAAATTCACAAGTTTTTATTATATATGAGGTTTGACCTGTTATGATGAGGACATCATATGATAAATCATATGGTCCTTTCCAGCAGCCAAAGATCTTCCCCGTAGTCTCTTTTATTCGGAGTGAGAAAGTCGATAGAAATGCGTGTAATCTCTGTGAGAAATGAAACAAGAGTCTGTTGAGAGACCTTGAGTAGTAAGGGAGGGTTGTGCATAGCGTCACTAGGTCCATAACTATCTTTAATGTTAGACAACAACATAGTGTTTCTGACAGTTTATGTATTGACCGGGTTTCTGCCTAAGTGTATGGAGGGCTTCTTTCTTTTCACCCTTTATCCTTACATTTCTTTTTCATTCTTTAACCCCTTCAGTGCTTACCGAGACTTCATGACTAATACCTTATTGGGTTTTTTCCAGTATTAGCTCCATCTCAGTCGGCACTCTTCTCTTATTCTCATATTTACTCCTTTTTTATATCATACCTAAGGACTTCTACACTAACTAGTGGAATATCCCTAGGTAGATCCCTCCGGTTCTGGCTGGATCATGGGAATGTATACCTAAACTTAACCACCTTATAACTCCAACACAGTAAATTAAATGGTCGGTCTTTGGTACTTCCCCAAAAGCAGTTATATCAATTGATTCAAATATAACTGCTTTTGGGGAAAAATGTCCAATTATTAACAAGCCGTATTAGGAACATTTTTAATGCTCCCCCTCAAATTATGAGGGAATTATATGGTGTTTGAGTATGTTAATTTAATTTTTTTTGAATTTACTAAGAAATTCCTGAAAATTCATACTCATACACTATTGCCTGATTTTTAAGTCTACACTACGCATTTATATATTCACAAGATTATGTATGAGACAGGACCTGAAAATATTCAAACCGAAAATGACAAAGTCATTCTGTCCATGTCAGTAATCTGTAGTCCGTCTTGATAATCTCCATTTAGAAGTTGTCTTAGCTTCCCCCCGAACCATCAATCCTTTCTTGAGTAGATTCAAAGCAGATGTGCAAGCCGCATCAAGCAGTCTTGATGTATAAAGCCCAAATATCTAAAGTACACAACTAATTCAAAACCGTAACACCAAAGTCAATTAAGTCCCGGATGTCCGTATTTCTCCTTACACGATAGTGATGATATAAATTGAAACACCAAAGTCAACTAAGTCCCGGATGTCACAATTATTCCCTCTAAGTAGTCAAAATGATAACACCTAAGTCAACTAAGTCCCAAATGTACTCATTTCTTTCTGCAGAATACTGACTAACTTAAGGAATCATCATACTTATCAAACCTATGTGTACCTCTTTTGTCAACTAATTCTACTCCCTTTTAAAAAATAAGCTTAGTGATTAACCGTTTGAGGAAGCATTTATTGAATCAGTAACCAATCTTCTCACGCTTAGAATAAATCTTCTTACAACACTTCCCCCTAGTATCTTAAATGATGCATACTTGAAATTACAAGATATCTCTACCCCCATGTAGTTGAAATAGTGCACCCGAAAGTAACAAGATAAACGTTGATTTTCTCTGCGGTTATGACATTTGTCTTTGCGGAATGACCTAAAATGAGAATAGGGTATGAATTCTATCATGTGTATTCATTAACTTTCTTGTATATCTATTCCTTCCACCTTGCTGGTTTTGATACCTCGGAATCAGCAAAACATAGTACGCATATACACTTGAGATCATGTTCGAAGAATTGATAAGCTTAAATCTATTCAGTGAGAATCAACTAAGTCTTAAATTTCAAATAAGTCCCTAAAGTTAGAACCACATGACATCTAAAGCCCTTGTACTTAATATAAGTTAACTCCCCTTTAATTTGTTATCCGTCATTATCAAAAACTATATCCGTTTATTTCGTGACTTAATTTGAAAGACCATTTTAAAAGATTATTTGATGAAAATTTCTCCCCCTCAAATACTATTTAAAAAGCTATTGTCATTGTTTGAGTAGTCGAATTGTCTTTGAAAAACTTTTTGTTATTACTAAAAACACTGATTCATTGTGAAGACAACTTTTTACCAATAAAAATAATATTTCTCTTATTACGCCCGTTTTCTATATTAAAGAGCTGTTGTCAATGTTTTTAGTGGTCGAATTGTCTTTGAAAATCTTTTTGTGATTACTGAAAACATTGATTCATTATGAAGACAACTTTTTATCAATAAAAATAAGATTTCTCTTATTTTGACACATAAGCGCACTAACATGTACACTTATGGTATATAGGAAGCACGGGTGTGATGCAAAGTAATCACAAGCCTTTGCATGGTCATAAAGTAGACCATGCCCAAGAATAAATTCCCGTTATGAGGTCAAGTTTTCTTTTAGAAATACTTGCCTTTAAGATGAATGACCGTATCCTATCTGAAATATAACAAGCAATTTTTTTGGCCATGTTTTAAAAACTTTGAACATTCTACTCGAACTTCATTTACAGACCAAAACCCTCGTATAATATTAAATGCATTTTTCTAAGACCAGCAAATTTACCGATTTCAGAAGAACTTGCCCATTATTACCCCTGTTTTTATAATTTTTTTTTCTCATTTTTTTAATTTTTTCTTTGGTTTTAAAGATTTATATTTTTGTATTTTGTTTTTATAAAGGTTTTCTGAAAATGAAAAATCTTTTTGGTTTTTCTGGTTTTTAATATATATACAGGATATTTGAATAGGTACCACCACTATTCTTCAGCTTCATCTGCCAATTGTTTCAGGGTCTCTGGTGTAAAACTTCGTATTCCCAACTTGTTGATAAGAAATTTAATTCTTTCTCTGCCAAGGGCTTTAGTAAAGATGTCCCGTGTCCCGGTCGTGGGGGTATGGCTAACTGATTACCCCACCTCCGTAATTAACAAAGTAAACACAATACTACATCCGTTCCCTCAACTTAGCTCTTTTAAGAAGTGAATCTGATGTTCAATATGATTTGATCAAAGAAATGTTGGAACATTGAACGGCATAAGGCAATAGCGCTTTTTGTTATCACCAGTACATTGGAATTTTATTGAATCCAAGGCCATAGTCAGTAAGCTGCGATCTTATCCAAAGGACTTGAGCACAACAGCCATACAAGGCTATATATTCAGCTTCCGTACTGGATATCGCAGCACTTTTCTGCCTTTTTTATGATCAGTTAACAAGTCTGTCTCCCAATAACTGCATACTTCTAGATGTACTTCTTTTAGTATCTTGGCAGCCCGCATGATCAACGTCTGCATAAGCTGTTAGAGCAATAGAAGAATCCTTTAGATACCATAGTCCCCCTATTTTAACAGTTTCCTCTCATGAATTTAAAGGATTTTTTTATAGCTGTAAGTGCTTTTCGGTTAGGCTACCTGATACCCCTCGGGCTCACATGCCATACAGCAAATGTAAGGTCTGTCCTACTGGCTGGAGATACATAAGGGTGGCCCACCATTCACGATAGTGTGTAGGGTCAACAAGCTTTCCCTTATGTATCTTTCGTCCCATTTGGATTTCTCCACTATGGAGTTCCACGGGTCACCAGATTCCATAAAAATATTTTTATCAAAAGATTCTAAGATCATGTAACTGGTTTATAAGATGCCTCTGGGACTTTGTGAAATTTGTAGTCTAGAAAAAATGTATATTTTTACCATCTCGACATCTTAAAATTTTGAAACATATTATTTTTGAAATTGGTCACATAGTTCAGGTGTAGTAACGTAAAATATTATATCATTCAACATAAATTTGTTACCAGGAGAATACCTTTTATTTATTTATTTTGCGCTTGTCTTCTGATCACAATGGTGAGATCCACCGGTTCCTTAGAGAATTCCTGAAATAGTAAAAAACTTTGAGACAAAATATCGAACCACGCGCGAGAGCATTGTTTCAACCCCAAAGAGAGCCTTCTTAAGCTATACACATACTTCGGTTGTAATTGATCCACAAACCCGTCCGGTTGGCTAACACGAACTTCTTCACGCAGAATGTCGTTCAGAATGCCATCTTAACATCTATTTGATAGATGATCATATTCATGTGAGCAGCAAATGCGAGGAATATGCGAGGAAAATTTGAATAGCATCAAGTCCTACCACTAGAGCAAAAGATTCTCAAAATCACTTCCCCTCTTCTCTTGACGGTACCACGAGCAACCAACGAGCCCATATTCTTTATAATTCCTCTAATTTCATCAAGTTTTCACCTGTATATCCATTTTAAGGTGATAACCATCACTTTATCTGGACGAGGAACAAGTTCCCAGACATCAAGACGTTTAAATTCATTAAGCTCCTCTTGCATTGTTTAATCCAACATGCTTAGTTAACGCGTCGTTATAGTTCTTTGATTCACCAGATGTGAGAAAGGCATCATATAACAAAAAAGGCTGTTACAATGAAGTTAGAGTCTTGTGGAAACAGGTCTTTTCAGTTCACCGATGATGTTGTCTAAAGGGTGATCCTTGGTCCATTTGGTAACGTGTTCTGAGTTTAGAGCAGCAGTTTGCACAACAGCAGGAATAACATCCGAAGAAGAAGATGCTTCAGAATCATTTTTTGGAATTGGAATACAAAAGAACAGATCGTTATTCATGTGTACAACATCTAAGTCACAATTGTCTTCTTCAACATCGTTAGGAATGATAGGAGATTAAGTTTCGGGTGTTGTTTGAGAGTTACTAGGTGATGGTTTATCTTGGTTAACTATTGTTGAGGAAGGTGAACCGATTGATGCAGCGGGTTCTGGAGCAACTACTTCAGCAATTGGAGCAATGACTTCAGGGGCTGGGTGATCAACACTAGGTGAAGGAGTGAGTAATTCATCAAAAAGCTGTTGAAACAAAAGATTGGATAGCTCAAAGTGAACCAATGTCATGAATGAATGGATAAGTCTGATTTCTTACCAGTTGCATAAGCTCGTAGGGGTTTTGTTGTAGGAGGCGTATTACAAAGAACGGTTTTTGGGGTGGTAAAAGCTGTAGTGTAGCTTCAGCCCTGAGAAATATTGGTGGAACTTTAGAAAATATCAGAATTGTTCGTGACGCTACTACAAAGAGTCTGATTTGCCTTTCGACAACATACGTTTTGTTGAGGGAGTGCGAGCTAAGAGTTTTGATGCTGATGCCAACATTTTCATACAATTCACAAAGTGTTCTGATTGACAAATTCGGTTCCATTATCTGTTCGAAAACATTCCAGACTGTGGATTTTCAAAACGGAACTTGATAGTTTTTAATACATTTGATGATGGCCGCAGGAGCTTCATCTTTTGTCTTCAAAAATCTGACCCATGTAAATCTTGAGTAATCGTCTACTATTACTAAGATATACATTTTCCCGTTAATACTAGCCATAACGCTTCGGGCCCACACAACTTCCATATGCAAAAGGATATAGTTTCTTCTGGGTTTCGCTGTCTTCAGCTTTGGGTTGATGAAGAGGGATATTTGCTTTTCACTAATGCACATGCTGAACACAAAAGATCTTTCTGAAATTTAAGCCTGGAATTCTCTCGTAAAGCACCGTCTTTAGCTAGCCTTGTTCAAAGTAACGAAGTTAAGTGAGATAAAACAACGGTGCCATAAACAAGCTTCTTAGTTTTGTCGGAATTAGATAGAAGAAATATAGGAGATGATTTACGCATGTCATCAAGGAGAAAATTGTGTAAAATATTTGTGTCGGAGATCTGAAAGTGTTCAACCCCCTTCTAAATTGCGAAATAAAGAAGTGTTTTTTTGTAATGCACTTCAAGATAGAATCACAAAATGGCCATACAGAAAACAAGTTTATGTCAAGTCCCTAAACGTTAGTATAAAATACCAAACCCCCATTGAGATAATAAAACGTTCTCTCAGGCTGATAGTTTCAAAAAAAAAAAAAACCATACCCCCATAATCCTTGCAATCTGGTCGTTCCCGAATAAAAAAATATACTTCTCTAAAATTAATATTCTTATCAATGTTGTATATCATAATTAAATAAGTATTTGAATAAATGTATTTTTACTTGTTTATGCATTGATACATATTTTGATAGGTTATTTTTCAATTCTAATAACTTATATTTTTCAAATGATATGTAGTGTATTTTCTTGTAACACAACCATTTATGCTACGAAGAAAATAAGATGCATAGGATATATATTATCCTTTATCAATCGTTTAATACGATAAGTCCATAAAATCATTAAACATAATGTTTCCCAAACATCATGTTATCCTAGGTGAATAAACAAGAATATTATTTTTATTTTAGAATTTAGTTAAAAGTGAATTTTAGCTATGAGTTGTGCTTTTATGTTGTATGAGCAAAGTTTACATATATTGTTAGTTTGCTCGTGTTTGGTTTTTTGGAAATGACACATTTACCAATTGCATTGCAATGTAAATTGCTTGAATATAAACATTCAAGTCGTCAATCCTACTTCATTGTGTATTTGATGCGTGTGTTAAACATATTAGTATAATATTTGGAACACAACCAGTGGACAAGTAGACTCAATATGGCATCATCAACAAAAGTGTGATTTATGATCCGATGCATATTCTTTTCATCTAGAAAATGATGTAATTATTTTCATATCAATCTAGTGTGATTGAGTATGTAGATCCAAGATAATATCTCTATATATTGATATAGTCTTGAAGCTAAACAAATAAGAATCCAATTTTATGTCCATACACGAAAACTTGTCAATTAGATTCAATAAAGATATCAATCATAATTTGAATAATGAATTGATATATTCTCGAAATCTTTCTTGACCCTCACGAATACTCATTCAAAAGAAAATAAATAAACATTTAAATAGTGTGTTCCATTAATCCAAAGATTAGTTGTAAGGTGAGGTTGATGAATAATGATAAATTAATTTCTTGTTCCAAGATTGTCGTAAATTTTACTTGTGTGAAAAACTATTTGTTGTTATGTATAATAAACATAGTTTTTGACATTTTATGAGTATATATATGAGTTTTCTGACAATTTTTATACAACACACATATTTTATAAAATACTATATGTTTTAAAAAAAATATAATTATGTGTGTATGTTAGAACCATGCAAGCACAAATATTTTCTTTTTCTTAGTTACTGATGTATTAATACAGTTTTTTCTTTTGTTTAACCAACCCAAGGTCAAACAAAGCAAGCTGTTAAAAATATTTAAACGTGTTGTTGAAACTAGATTAAATCGTTGGAAATATTTAGGTGACTAGTTTTAACATATTTAATAATATACTTAATAAGTTATTGAATTTTTATTCATAAGTATATTCCCATACTCGAAAAGATTTACAAGATGTTTATGTGACATTTGTAAATTAAGTGATCTATGCCTATATGCAATGCAAGAGCAATTTCGCAATATTAATGCAAGAAATCTAGCATAAGTTCTAGTTAGGCATAATTCGAAAAACTAGCTACAAACGAATAATGTACATGACACATGCGCTTAGATATTCAATTAGCTCAATTAGAAATAGCAACAATTATTTAACAATTTCTATTAACAAACTTAAGACACAAAGAAGTGCATATAATCACATATCATAACACATAAAAGTACTTGTCATCGTTTTGTGTATTAGATACAACAACATATACATAGCTCGGTTTTATTTGAAAATAAAATACTTTCCTTCCCATTTCAAAAATTAAGTTTAATATTTTTTTGAAAAGTTAATTACACCATTTTTCAAAGATATATCGACTAGAAATGTCCGACTCGAAAGAAAAAGATAAAATACAAGTTTTACGTTAAAACGAGACTTAACGTTTTGGACATTAAGTAGTATTTTGCCTTTCTGACTAGATTGAGTTTGAAATAAATACTTGGAAGTATTTTTATATGAAAGTAGACTCAATTCTCTTCGAAATGACGGGTAGTATGACTTCTACGGACTTACGGTTGATTTTATATGATTTTTCAAAGTTTCTGAAAAACTGCTGAATCAGACAGGTGGTCCCCTTAAAATTAAGGGGGCCGCCCAGGAATTAAGGAGGCCGTCCAAATATTTAAGGGGGCCGCCCACCTAATACTTAGAATTAAAAATTTTATAAAAAATTATTTTCTGACTTTGCGAAAAGGTGTACAACTTTCTGAATTTGATACCGAACATATAACACTTATTTTAAGCATCATTTTTATCTCGAGCTAGTATAATTAGTGTATATAACATCAAAACTAATACAAGTTAATCAACAAAATATTTTTCATATTTAATCTCCCTTAATGGGTAATTTGATACATGGATCATACTCAATTTTAAAATCATTTATTTTAAAAATTAGAGCGACGTGGCTCTATACCAATTATGGAAATACATGGGGGGGGGGGGGTGAATATGTTTCCATTTAAAATCTTAAAATGTTAAGTATAAAATACGATCAGCGTGATACAATATGATGAGTGTTATACAAGTTATATACCAAAACATATGAATACATCGATTTACACCAATACAACCATCCATATCATTAGTTATCATTTATTCAGATAATTAAGACTATATAAATCAATATCACACATTTTTAAGATTAAAATATAAAGCGATAATTGCGAGGTTAAAGGTAAGAGATATAGTGAAAGGAATGCAAACCGGATGGATGATTTTTAGTGGTTCGGTCACACGAAGCATCTTCGCCCTACTCCACTCCAGAGTACACTCGAGAGTTTCTCACTAGTCAACAAGCTCCCTTAGGCGGAGAATATCCGTACATACAACGTTTCTTATTTCAATTTCCGACACTATGCTATTTGTTGAGTTAGCTAGATCCTATCTATCACACACAACTTTCAGACTTCACAACTTCACAGACTACTCAAATTCATACACAACTTCATACACAATGTAGCTCACACTTGATCACAAAACTACATAACTTCTTCACATCTTAACAACTTCATAATTCATTACACCTTCACAAATTCACAACTCCACACCTTCCATACTTTCCTCACCTCATTACTTTTGTCACAAACTATCTCAATAATAGAAAGGGATCACCAAGATCCAACTTTAAAAAACACCAATGGCCACCATGATCAAGCAATTATACAAGTTTGGAAATACATGACTCGATCTTTGCTTTGTGTATTTAAGACATGTCAGAATGCCTAACTAGCCTACATAACTTCGTATCTTAATGATAATCAAAAGTTTTCTCTTGCACTTCAATGATGATGTTCGTTCACATTTTAAACAAACTTATAATAAGTTAAGTGATCAAAGGAAAGGGTTTGAAAGGAGGTTTTAGATCTGAGAAAACTTTGTGCAAAGAGGTGAGAAAAATGTTGGAGAATAGTCCAGTATTTATAGGACAAAAAGGAGGAGCGGGGTCTATGGCCGGCCCCCTTAAATAGGGTGCCGACCCCCTTAATTTTAAGGGGGCCACCATGTTAATTATGGGGGCGCCACTTTATTCAGACGTCCTTTTTTTTTTGTCCTCTTCAGGGGAGTGTTTATTGGAGGAATTTCTAGTCCGTTTTAGGTCCAAAATTTTGAAATTCAAAATGTTTATTTTGAATAAAATATTTCTTATAAATACAAAAATGTTTTGTATATATTTTTAAAAATGTTTGTCCCTATTTTATAAATGTAAGGTTTAAAAAACTTCTTTGATATTCAAAACAATTAAAGGTTTGTTTTGTTCATCCTGTTATGATTTTACGTCGGGTGCGACTTAATTTTATTGTTGAGAAAACTTAGACGTGAAAGGATGTGACGATGATGATTAGTTGTTATACGAGTTACTTATAGCACTTTACGTTATGTGTTATAAGTTGCATGTTTTCATCACCAAAACATAAAGAGAATGTATAAATTAAATATTGCAATATTTCTACCAACAGAGATCATCACAGTCTGAATCATAAGTATTGAGATCATCAGTCTGGAAAGCAGCATTATAAGGAATGATTGTCTTGAGAGCTTGACATTCTGGAATTTCTTAGATCTGCATGAAATCCGAGTTGACTCCTATCTATTATTGTCAGCTTCTGAGCTTCTGCTAACATAGCTTTCTCCTTATACCACGCTGCATTCCTTGGTCTCTTAGGCTGAGTGCATTGCTAGGTCATATCGTCCTTCACTTGGTGTTGTAGCATTTATACAATTTACATGTCCACTTGTTATTATTTCCCCTTGAACTAGCTAGCATTGCCCTTATAGTAGTACCATATAATTTTAACCTTGCTCTCCTGGAACTTGTTGCACTGTTAAGCACTACCGTCTTTGAATAGTGCTTGGTTTCTTGGATTAGCGAAGTTTTGAGTTGATTATTGTAGTAGGGAACTTGAAGAAGCTACAGCGGTTAGAAAAGCTATTGCTTTATTAAGATAAGCAATTGGATCATCTCCAGGAGAAAACACAGGAATAGCAAAATCTGAGTCTACAAATGGTGACTTAGTCATAAGTTGTGTAGGAGCTTAAAGTGATTGATAAGCAACTGATGGGATTACTTGTGGAACAGTTAAGGTTTGAAGATTACTGAGACTGATTGTATGTGAATGTGGATAGCTATGATTGAATTGAAGTTTGTGATGGATAATGAGATGGTTATGTTGATTGGGTTGAATTGGCCATAGTGTGATTGTGAAAATTGTGTTGTAGTTGAGATTGTTGTCAAAAGTACTGATAAGTGTGGAAGTGAGGTGGTGTATCTGTGATTTGCATCGAATCAGTGGATCTTGATTGCGTTCACGCATAATACAGAGTTCATTTGCATAAAGTTCATGTTGTTCAAGATATGCATGAAGTTGATCAAGGTTCGAGGTATGCAAATCTCTAACAAGCTTGACATCAATCACAAACTTACTCCATTCGGTGAAGTCTTTTTAGAAAACATAGTATTAACTTGAATTGCTCCATTTTCATTTTGTTTATAGATGTTCATATCTTTAATCAGCTGAGTAAATCTCAAGTAATACGTGTGAAGTGATTCCCCGTTGATGTGAGTAAACTTATCAAATGCATCATACAGCTTACACTCTCTTTCCTACTTTGTCAAAGATGTACCTTGCATCAGTAATTGGACTCTCTCCCATAAATCTTTAGCAACTTTATGATGATTCACAAGTGAATAGATATCAGCAGGTAGACCTTGAAAATTGATATTGGTAGCTTTCATATCACAATCAGCTTGAATTTTCTCAACAACAGATAATTCAACATATTTCTTTGTTCTGATCACACCGTTCTCTTCAACTGTAGGCCAAATGAGAGGACCATGTTCAACGGATTCAAGTATCATTCTTCCGTGCTCTCTATTTTGCATGTATAATTCCATTCGACTTTTCCAAGTATCATACAGGTCTTTGTCCAACATAGGTGGACGATTGTCAGCACCGGAGAGTATCATGTACTCAGCAAGAGTATTCTTTTGTCCAAGTGAAATAATTGAATCCATTTCAATGTGATAAGATTAAAATGATCGTACAGTGATTGGAGGTTGTTGTGTTAAAGTGAGTTTTGATTAATGAAGTTGAGTCTTTTAGAATACACGGGATTTTGCAATTCTTGATAAAACTGAGAATTTAAGTATTCACGGGATTTTACAAATCAAAGAACAACCGTATAATTCTCCTAATGAACGTGTATAGTTCTCCCTTGAAAAATGTATAAATCGCCCTTGCAAATGTACACGTATAAATCACCTTCACAAAATGAATGTATAACTCGCCTTTGTTAAATAGAATGTATAAATCACTTTGTCAAAGTATAAATCGCTCTGAACAAGGAACTATGCATAATTCGCCTATGTAGCACGTATAAATCGCCCAAAAACACTACGAAACTCAAAAAACAAAATTCTTAAAAAGACTCACTTTTTGACGTTTTTACCCAATTTTTATTGTACTTCTTACCTATCTAAGACTATTAGAACCTTAAAATACAAACTTTAACATTTTTGACACAAAAAATTTGAAAATCAAGATTCTTGGTACAAAACCCTCTTTTTAACCAAAAAGACTCAAAAAGATAATATTTTTTATGTTTTGGAATATTTTTTAATGTACTTCGAGTCTATACTAGATATATAAGAAAGAATGTAAAAAGCTTTTGGTTTTTAAACCACTCAAATTAGTGAAACTTATTGATGGATTCAAACAATCACGCACAAAAGGTCATAAAAAATGCGAAACAAATCCTTCATAAAACACCCATGGCTTGATACCAATTATAGAATATCTTAACACATGTATGATAGGATTCACTTTGGGTTTTTAAAGAGGGAAAGAGACGATTGGATGAACACTTAGAGAGAAAGAAAAAGGATAATCTTAGCTTAGTGTAATGTGAGAAAATGAACAACTAACACCCTCTCCATGTGTAGAGAGGGTTTATATATGCTATACCATGGCCGGCCATGGGCCCTTAGTGGACTTGTCCATGGGCCTATGGCCCAGTTAGCATACTTACATAACTTTCCTAATTACTACGAGCTATGACTTCCTATATTAGAAGTGACCGATACTTTTTCATATTTCTAACAATCTCTCCCTAAGGGAGGTCAATCTAATTTACAAAAATTTAAACTTAGCATACTATGCTTTTACTTCAGTCTTTTAGCTTGTTGTCTTTAACTTCATATCATGAACTTCTGATCTTGATGTCGTGATCATAGATTTAGATGTGGTGCATTGTTGCTTTATCTTGACTTGAAAGTGAGAATGTGATCTTGAGCACCTTAAGATCATCAACCAAGCATAATCTCATTTCGCCATCTAGTAATCTTTGCCATCTCGTGGACTTGTGACTTCTGGACCAACATGATATACTTTCTTGATTTTTTGATTTGGATAGCTTTAATAAGTCATCTTTCTTGAATTTCTTTAACCTTAACACTTTGTCTCTTCAAGAAGGACGTACGGTATCAGAGTAGTCGAAGTCTTGAAACATGTACTTGAGCTTTCATGATGTCTTAATACTTGTTGGTAGGGTATGAGCATGCGGTTTGAATCATGTGGTGTCAGATGGAATAGGTTCCTTCACCTCATATTTAAATATCCTGCATTTAAACTGTTAGTAATAAAGGGGGGACGAATATAGCTTAGTAATTCGCTCGTGGTTGGTGATTAACATCGGAATTTGTAAAGGATGACCCTGTGATAAGGTAGATTTCCATTTAAGAAGGTATCTCCTTGACAGGATTTCCAGCGGAAGTATCAAGAATTTTTAACACATAAGATAAGATTCATCAAAACTCAGTATGTTCTCAATTATCAGAACGTTCTCAAAGCAGACAGCTCGATAAGTAGTGAACAGCGAGTTATATCTCCTCCGATTGAAATGGAAAATTGATTTGAAATCAATCGACGTGTTATTGCTAAAATGTATTTGTAACACATCCGAGAGAGTTCATCATTTCACAATAAAAATTCATCGCAATCGTCAATTCATAACCTGGAACAAGTTTGATTCTTATAGAATCACACCATCATTTCTTTCCAGTTGTCACAAAGTTTGATTCAATATAGATGAACTCGTCACCTACCATGAGCGTGTTTGATGTTGGCTCAAGCAGGATTTTCCATCTTCATTGTGATTGTGATCACTCGATGTTTGGAAAATAAATCACTAGGATATGCGTTAAGACTCTAAAATATGTTAACTTGTTATTCACATTGTGTGACATAGCAAGCATGATTTGACAATTATCCTAATGAGATTTATGGATGATCTCTTTTGGCTCTAGACTCAATAGTGCACTTTGTTTTTAGTGATCGGAGGCTGGAGCAGACTGCCACCTTTTCAATATCAACTAACTCGGAGTGAGAGTCGTATAGAAATGGTGTAATTCCATGAGATATGAAACAAAGTTGTTGAGAGACCTTGAGTGGTTGGAGGGTGTGCATAGCGTCACTAGGGTTTGACTGTCTTTATTGTCAGAAAACAACTAGTATGGTGGCTTCTTTCTTTTCACCTTTATCCTTGCATTTCTTTTTATTCTTCAACCCCTTCAATGCTTACCGAGACTTCAAAACTAAATACCTTGTTGGTGTTTGTTATAAGTGTTAGCTCCATCTCAGTCGCATTATTCCTGATTTCACTTTTTTCTCCTTTTGTATCTACCTAAGGCTTCTACACTACTTGTGGATAAATCACTTGGGTAGATCCCTCCGGTCTCGGCTGGCTCATGGCGATTTGGATTACCTATGCCTACCACATTATATCTCTCATAAATTTATGGACATGGTCAGAAATTTTGGTATTCTTCACTAATAGTAACCAAATTCATTGAAAAGTTAATCAAAGTTTGATTAATTAGCATAAAGAATTCTACCACTTTGTGGTTTTTCATCACTAAAATTCCCCTTACGTGTGCACGTAATCGTCGTACATGCTAGTGTTGGAGTGCATTGAGTCCATTTTGAGATAATCATGTTTCAATTACCAATTTAGATTCAGTTTAATCACTTTTTCTCCACTTATCCAAAATGGGATCCCTTGATATTGTGGATATACTAATTGATTATAACATTTGGGACAAAATGATAAATACTATAAGGAACATTTTAATGCTCCCTTTCAAGTTTTGAGGGAATATAAGACTGTGCTGAGTACAACAATTTGAAATTTTTTGAATTTACTAAGAAATTCTTGAAAATTTTATACTCGAGCACACCTTATTTTCACCATAAGTCTACACTACATATATACAAATTCACAAGTTTGTGATATATGAAATGACCTTTGAAATATGCACACAATATGACAAAGTCATATTGTTCTTTGCAACAGTCTGAGGTCAGTTTCGTAGAGTCTACCGCCAATAAATTTCTCTAAACTCCTCATCATCCTCCTTTCCTTTAGCAGCTTGTTGATGTCCTTGATCATGAAATGAGCTCTTTTCTTTTCCAATGTGCTCCATCTTCTCTTCGGTAAGTACTCCATGTCGATATTCTTGGTAATGTCTTTGAGCAAAGAAAGAAGCCTGGTTAACGTGCCATCAATGAACTTGTACAGTTTGTCGGAGCGCATCAACCTGTTCCTCTTGAAGTCGTAAACATAAATGAATCCTTGAGGGTCTTTGTATGGAGTGTATGGGTACCTTTTTCTAAGATCGGGTCTAGTAGTATCAGGCTTGGTGACGTTGATAATAACTTTCAACTCTAAGTTGAAGATCTTTGACTCGTTTTTGAATAACCAGACTTCTGGTAAACATTCTTAGTGCTATTGCGAAGTCAGCAACATCATCCCCTGATAGATTTGTGAGCCAATTCTGAACCACAAGAAGTAACATATCCTCGATATCATTGATCCAAAGTCGTGAAAAGTCACCTTCCTTGAATCTGTATAATACGTTATCAACTCTTCTTACTACAATCTCTTCTAAGTACCCGTATCCATGTTTCCTCATTACCTTGACATGAGTGACTGCCAGAATACGCTTTGTAGAATATACATCTCCTCTTGATTGCATGCCTAAAAATTGGCACGCCATGTCGACGAGACTATTTCTTTTTTGTATAACTCTTGTTCATGAGTGTCCATTTACTTGCAGTTCACTCGGAAATGGGTATGAAATGATGAATGATTTGGTAAGAGATTGATCGACAATGACCCAGGATGGTATCATGTAACGGTGGGTTTTGGCGGTAGCTTAGTGTCAGAAAGTCCATTGTTAATCCTTTTCCATTTCCACATAGGAATTTCTGTTTGTATCAATAGGCGGATGGCTTTTGACATTTTGCTTTAACTCTAGAACATGTCACAACAATTGCTAACTTATTCTGCGATGATTGCGTTCATGTTAGGCCCACCAATATAGACGGTTTATTTATAGCATGGTACATCTTTTATCAGAACCTGGTGAATAGGAAAATTTGGGTTTATGAGACTCATGCTATGATTAAGTCTCTCAAAACGCCAAAAGTGGTTAACCAGCTTCGGTTTTTGATTACAGCGGTTCAAGTTCCATCAGGACGGAATTTCAAATGATTTGTCCTTTCTTGTAAGGGTTCTCGTTTCTTTGACCATTTTCTTTGAGGGGCTTCGTTTAAGGCTGTTAAGGATTTGTAAATGGATAATTTTGGATGAAAACTGGTTAGATTTAATGCTTGAACTCGACAGGGGTTGGGTTTGACTCGTTTCTTTGACTTAAGCATTCTGCTACAACGTTTTTTTGCCTTTCGGGATGAGAACAAATTTCACAATCATAGTCTGCGGTAGTTTAACCATCAGCGTTGCCTCATATTCTAATTCCTTTTTGTACGAAGATATGTGAAGGCATTTTTAGTGATCAGTGAAAACTGTAAACCAACTTTGTACGTATAGATAGTGTCTCCGATTTTTTAAGACAGCGAATTATTACTGCTCCGCATTCGAGATCATGAGTGGCCTAATAGTTTTCTTCATGAGTTTGAGTTGTCGAGAAGGATGACATAATAAGCAAGACTTTTTCTTGTTCTGCATTAGTCAGTCCTAACCTTGGTGTTTGAACGAGATGCATCCAGTAAAACGACAAAACTATGTTCTCCTTCTGGTTATGCTAAGATTGGTGCTTCACAGAGTTTTTGTTTAAGGAGGGTTGGAACAAAAGCTGGATTCTTGTTCTCTCGCCCAGATATAAACTCTTGTTCCTTCTTGGGTTAATTTAGTCAAAAGGCTTTCAATTTTGATAAAAAAACCTTTCGAGATATCTGCGATTACATAGCCGGCGAGTCCTAAGATTTGACGTACTTCTGTGGGTGTAGTGGGATGATGTTCAATTCTTAACGGCTCTCGATTTTGGCAGGGTCAACATTGAAGTCCTTGACTATCGAGGAGTTGACAAGAAATTGTACGATATGTATCCAGAATGCACATTTAAGAGAAACTTGGGCCATACCAATTTTCTTATCGGTAGTTATTTCCTAAGATTAATCCTGAGATTACTTGCATGGTCTTCTTTGGTGCGAAGATAAGAATATCGTTCAATGAATACAATTACAAACTATCCATATAAGGTTTACACAAACATGATGATTCTGAGATCCAAGAATACAGCTAGAGTGCAATTTGTTGTTAAACCAAAATGGCAATCTTTGACTGTACATTATAGTGTCCGTCTTCTCGTTTCTGGAAAGCAAGTCTTTTTTAGGAATATCTTCGTCCCTTACTCTCAGTTGATGATAACTGACTCTTAAAACGATTTTTTGAGTAAACGCTTTGAACCTTGAATGTTGATCGAATAAGTCACTCGATATCCTGGGGTAATTTTGGGGTGTAACGATTCTGTATAGTAAGTTATTCATCTTCTCGGTAATCGATACACATTCTATAAAGATCCATCTTTCTTTTTAAAAAACTTAAGATAGGGAGCTCCATAGGCGAGATTTCGTACTTGGTTCCAGAATGAAACCTCCGGTTCGGTTTGTTCTTGAAGTTGATTAGATAACTCCTTGAATTTCTGAAGGAGCTAATCTATAAGGTGATTCGAGCTATAGGTGCTGCTCCGGGGGAATTAAGTCAATCTGAATTCGACTTGGCGAACGGGAGGGGAGGGATCCAGGGTTAGATCTTAAGAAAGACATTGGGAATTCTTTGACCACTAGGAATCGTCTTCGAGTCTTTTACTCGTCTGCTTTCTTCTCCAACAAACTTTGGATCATAAATAAGCTTCGACAAACCTCGGGATATATTCTTTCAGTTTTTATACAAGATATGAGATTTAGGTCGAGTTTTTTTACTTCGTATCACTCGATAATGTTAGAGTTTCACTGTCGATGGAATGTGGAACAATGTTCTCGTTTATGAGAATTTTGGCATGTGATCATTTGGATATCCAGTCCATACGCATGGACACACGTCGAAAACTACCATGCTTAATGGCATGAGGATCGATTTCAAAAGGGTGATTCAAGCAAAGTTAGAGGGCAGCCTTTAAAGTTAATAGTGTTTGTGTGGCTTACTAAAGTTCACTCACATTCAGCCATTTCGATATTATAAGGGTGTATATTGTAATAGACAGATTATTTTAGCATAGAGGCATTAGCGATAGGGATATACTAATAAACTTCTATCAGCTCCGAATCCATTAATTACCTGACTAAATGCTAATTTAGGAGAAACATTACCCGTTCGTAACGACGTTCTTGGATCTTGGTTGGGCATTCATATCTCTCAGCGTGTAGGCTCTTCTTGGGCATTAATATGTTGGTCTTGCGGCACTGATTTGTGTGTGTCCTTTTCATCATAGGCTTTTTCATGACCTATAACTCGTCACTGGTAGTTTTGATTACTTCCGTGGCTGGCTTTTGTTTCGGCAGCAGTTCTTAACTCAAATGGCCCACCTTGTTGCAAATATTTACATTTGCCTTTTAGTACAAGGGCCGTTGTGATGGAAATTGCATCTCTTGCACAAAGGGAGATTTCGGCATACCTGACCATTTTCTGATGGGGGTTAAGCCATAGGCTCTACCCGTTTCTTGCCTTCGGTTTTGTTGTTTGAGAGTATTTGTTAGCGATTGTTCGGTGTTTGCGGAGTTTGTTCGTTGTTGTTTGCCGGGGGAGCTTTGTTGTTGATAGGTTCTTTTGTTCGTCAATTTCTTTTGTTGGCATCGATACTTGCATTGGAGCATGCTAGTTACTTGATCCATTAGCCTTTGGGCTTTGTTAATGGCTGTACCCTCTAAAAGTTCTTGAGGTTTAGAGGCAGTAGTATAGTAACATTTCCTTCAATTGCCCTCGAGGTAGACCTCCAAATAATCAGCTTCCAAGAGTTTATCGTTGTTTGGCACCATGTTTTGGAGTAGAACAGATTAATTTCTTGGACATCTTTCTAACATAAGGTTTTAAGATCTATTTCCCTTTACAATCAGTTTGTATAGTTCTTCTTCCATCTTACTGGTCTATGGGGGGGGGTTCCTTCTGAGGACTATAATGTTCGTCAGATGGCCTTTTTATTCAGGTCCAATTGATTTTGATTGGCTTGCTCTATTCCCATAGGTGGGCATATGCTTCACAAGACAAGGCATCGTCAGTTTAATAGTACCAAGTAGCAGAAATGTTACTTGTTTCTCTTCGGCACATTGCTACCGAAGGTCGGCAGGAGAATTACTGATTCGTTCATTCAAACCAGAGAAATAAGACTTATTTGCTCCTTCGACTCCATTAATGTAGAAAGGTTGACAGCTAATGAACTATTTGTAGTTTCCCATCTTTCGCACCTGACAGGAGTTTCCAGTAGGGAACTCGGGTGTTCCTAGTTGGGATTACTAGGGCACCTTGGCCATTGTCGCAGCTTTTGAGCTTCTAGAGCCGAGGTGACCCTCACCTATCAGCTACTAACTTTTAATGGGCATCTTGAGTCATAACTGTGCTTCGTTTGTTGATGCTCTTTTTGGAGGCCATTCTACCAATCTAACATAGATACACGTAATAAGAATGATAGGAAAGTAATGCTCAAAATTTTTTTAAAGAGAACTATATCAGTTTTTAAACTTCTTTAAAGCATATTTAACAATAAGATATATTTGAAAGCTTTGGCTATTGAGTCTTATGGCGATTTTGATAGTTTAATGATTTGCGTTTACTATGATAGATGAATGAAGTATGGATGAAGGAATATGATGATATAACATGAAGATGGATGAAATGATGAGAGCAATAAATAAGCAGGAAAAAATAAATAAAAAAAACAACAAAGGTTATGAAAACCTTGTCCCGGGATAGTCTTCTATATTAGAGACTCACTTGCCTTCTTTTTACTGTAATAGTCAAGATTTGACACAAGTGTTTTTATTTATACCCACAACTAATCCCGTGGCATAGGTTAAGACTCTAAAAGACTGGAATTTAAACATAGAAACTAGATAGAAGAAGACACTAGATTACTTAGATGATCATTGAATGCGGTCTCTGGGAGTTCGATGAAGAGTTCATGAGTTTTTTTTTTCTCTATTTCCTTCTTTGTAGGTGCAACCGAATGCTTCCATACATTTGTATGACTATTGCCTAATTCCGCGGATTCTGTAGCGATGCTAAGGATGATCTTATGGTTTGGTATCATATTGGTTTCTCGGGTTTAGTGATCTGAGTTTGAGCTTGCTGGTCGTGAGAGTTCGTGTTCTTGCTGCTACTAAGGCGTCAAAATCACGTTGGTGATTATTTTCCTTTACCAAAGACCTTCGATGCCATTTTCAATCGCGTTTCAAAACGTTCAGGAGGGATTTCTTCTAGATAAACTTGGAATACCCTTGAATTTTGCTCTTCATGACGGTTTTGATAGCTGATTTCCCCGGGGAAGTTTCACCAATCTCAAGGAGCTTGGGTTGGGATGGAGGTAGATGGGATAATGCTATAGGTTGAAAGACAGTCCTTCAGGGAGAAGAATTCTTGAGTTTTTGGGGGTTGTGATAATTGGAGACAGGGACGCGGTTGGACTTTTCAGTTATAGAAAAGCTTGTAAGGGTTTCATGTGAGGTCATCGAGGGAAATAACGAAAGGGTCGGGTGAAGTTACGCGGAAGGGACAATTCCAAATGAATGGGATAAGCACTCTAGAGTAAGTTTTACCTGGAAGACGGTCGGGATTATAATCCTGGTGTATAGTCGGAGGAACATAGTTCTAGTAGTTTGGGAAATTGGAATAGAAAAGCATCCTCCTATTAGACATAGACGATCGGCGGGAAGACATCGTTCTGTTAATATCCCAACAGTAATACATAAGTTATTTATTTAGTAATATAATTGTTATGTAACTTTACATACCATTTCTGGAAATATAGCCGCGCTACGGAGGACTTTTCTTAGATGGAAAAAGGAGAAATGTAGTTATAGTTATGGTTTTAACCCTTGTTCTCTATAAACGTAGGCTCTTGATACCAAATATGTAAAACACCCCGTTTGTATATAGCAGCGGAAGCTTATCTGGGGTATTACTTCAAGGTAAAACCGTCATATCATAGAAAAAAAAGTCAAATAAAGAATCGTTTATGAAAATAAGATATCATTCCTTATTTTTCAGAAGTTTTTACAAAAGAAGAGGTTCCAGAATCTAATAATACATAACATTTGAATAGATATCGGTTTTTTTTTTCCATCTTCGTTTCTCGTCACCTCTGTAGCATTAGTTTCCTTAAGATTAAAACATGCTAAAGAGTCAGCACAAATGGTTGTTACGTTGAAAATCCATTCGGTTTTTAAGTAATATAATTTGAATGCAAATGCGTTTTTTGGGTTACAATTGATATACCTCCAAGTAGTATTGACATATTATAATTTATTCATTGCCATTTAGCTCATGAATCCGATTATTGCTCTTAGGTTTATAATGATCTATTATTTGCCCATGGAGTGGCATCCTTTGCCAAAAATACCAGCGTGATTTCTAATGATGTTATCGCGATTGGTTACAAGTAATAGGTACACCAACGGGAGTGCCAGCCCAAATGTGATCTATTCCATATTCCGCTTTACTCGGAGTGTAACTAACTGGTTCCTCTGATCTTTGGGGACTTAAACGGCAAGCAGTTACTTAGGCAAAATAGTAAAATTGAAATAGATGTTGATAAGTAGAATTTAATTGCATTCATGTTATAGCATGTATCCCCCTCACGGGTTTATAAAAAGATTGAAATGTGAGGCTATGAACTCACATGAACGGTTTTAGGGAGATTGATAGCTAATGTTACTAGGGGAATGATAGTAACGGTTCAATACGGCAAAATCACAGATAACCTGGTGTGAATATATGGCAAGTCTTAGTTTGATTGTCTATATAAGGTTTTTGGATTTCGATGTTGGTTTTGATATAAAAATTTATGATAAACCACCGTTCTCGGGGCCTATCTTAGTTTAGAGTCATTTTAGTAACGTTTGTGGATGCTAGGGCACTTTTAAATCGTAAACTCCCAACACTCAGACAGAACGTAATACCAAGGATGAACTTCTTAATATGAAGCTCCCTAGGTATTGTGGTATGATATGGGATCCGGGACATCGATTTTTGAATGGCACCTCGATGGTGAATGATATAATGATTAGAACAAAGCAGTTGTCTTAAGGCATTATTTTATTCAATATTTGGAAATGTTAAGCCACGGGAGGGCGGATTATTAAAGTTATGTCTTGGTAATGTTTGAATATGATTTTACACTTTTTCTAAATGTTACACTTTTAGACCCTAGGGTTTTCGGAAAATGCAAGTAGGACCCCTAGGGTTTGCATTTTTACGTCTTTGCTTTGGTCCCTTCAACTTTTATTGAAATAAAAGTAAACCTTGGACTTTGAAAAAGTAACATAATAGACCCCTATTGTTATAACTTTGATAAATGACATTTTAGTCCTTTTAGTGATATAAAGTTTCTTAATTTTTACGATATATTACCCATTTGCATGGGAGTATAATTACATGACATGTCCAATTGCCATTGCAAGATTAATTTAACATTTCAATAGACATTTATAAGATTATAATAAATAAAATATGAAGATATTAACACAACCTAAGTTTAATTTTAACGATTCATTAAGGTTAAAAGGTTTAAACCGGGTCATAATTAGGCGCCCTTTCAAAATGAAACGCGCCGGGGTTTTACGGTCAATTTTCTCTTATGATTTATCAAAAGTACTTATTTTAAATATTATTAAATAGCTTATTAGGATTGATTATAACTAAATTTTATAGTTTTAACCCCATAGTTTAAGCGAAAAACATGAAATAGGGTTTTGGGTGTTTACAGTTTTTGGATCAAAAATGATGATTTATATTCATCTTATTGAAATGAAATTATGGACGCTTTCTCAGGTGATAAGGAAATTATAAACGCCCCGAACCATAAGTTCATATTCTTCACTTTACATGGATTGGGGATGCCTCTTTATGTAATTGACGAATTCTGTGAATGAGTTGGGGCTTATGTGCATCCGACATAGTGCTGTGTTCGTTCTGTACGAATCATTCTTTTGGTCTGAACTCCTTCTCGCTTGTAATTTGTTATATGGATTTTTCTGAATGTGTATCGCCTGCCGCGAACTTGATAAGCTAATAGTAATGAACCACATACCGCTTCCCAAGAATTGATGACTTGTTAAATTCTTCGTTCCAATGGCTTTTTCTTCGAGTCATGTATCTAATCCTTCCTTTTACGGATTCTCACGACATTCAATTCGTTCGTCTCTGTCATTGCATATATTGATGATTGACTTTTGTTCATTAAAAATTTTTGTTTGAACCTCGACAAGGGACCTGAGTATATCCTCTATTTCTTCCAAGTAAGTACCCATACGGCGAATAAGGCGAATTGAGCACCGGGACGACGCTCCCTTAAGGGGTAGATAATGTAACTTTTTGAATTTAAGATCAATATTTAAACCGAGCTCTAAATTCTATTTCTAATTTTTATGGAATTTATTATTTTATTTTTAGCCGTTTTAACAAAAATTCGTTTTAGCTAGTTACGAATCGTGCCTTGAATATTTATCCATTTTAACGTTTGAGAAATCAATAATTCCATATTTTAGCTTTGAGAGCTTATTTATTTTTCATTTTAATACTGTTAGGAATTCACTTTACGTGACGAAATTTACGGAATTACCATTGTTTACCATATCACACACACAGGGACTAGGGAATAGTCAATATAGGATTCTTATGTAATGTGTGGTGGTATAAATACCCCTCTATGGCTTCCATAGAGGGGTTGAGGCTTTTGTATACTTTCACTTTTATTACATTTTACACACACTAGTTTCTCCCTCTATTCTCTCTCTAGAAATGGCTATCTCCATCTTTGAGTTACCAAGACCACTGGATCATAGATTCTTTGTTTCTTTCAATTGGTATTCAAGAGCCATGGCTCACACTCTTGGGTCGGAGTTTATTTATGTCTGGTTGGTCTCGATTTTTCATCTCAGATATGTCACATTTTGTTCATAGTTGTGTATTTGGGTTTGTTTGTCTCATTTTCGATTAGTTTTTTACGCTTATTTTAGTTTTCTTTCCGTGGCTTATATTGGTTCATAAAAAAAGCCACAGCTAAAAGTCTTTTTCATTCGTGTTTGTTGTTTTGCTAGTTTAGGGTTGTTCGTGGTGTACATCAACTCTAATCGTGCTTATTTATAGCTAGTATTACGGGTGGTCTTTTATGCTTAGATCTGATTCACTAAAGCTTGAATCTCTTTTTCTGTTTAAAAGGTGTATAGGCTCAAATGAAAAAACATCCTGTTAGTTTTTAAGATTATTATGTTGGTTTTTAACTGATTTTGTATGAAACTCGTGTTTCTTGAAAATTTTCCATGAAAAAGAAGCAGGGAAAACCCCATATCTGAAAATTTGTGGATCTGGGGTTTGTTTTGTGGACCACTGAAAGTTACGGCGAGTTATACGCATTGTTGGGATTTTACAGGCGAGTATATACATTACTAACATGGGCGAATTATACGTGCATTCGGCGCGAATTATTACGTAGCCCTGGAGGCCGCGAATTATACCACACTGTGGGCCGCATTTATTACCACAACGCATAAAACCCCAGGCGAAGTATAACACCATGGCCTAGGCGAGTTATCCGCCTTGACTGGTCACTCGGTAATTACCGAAGTTGACCGAGTCGAATCCGCAGAGTCTGCCCCTGAGTAAAAGCCAAAGAAAAAGATAGAATGGGGATATGAGAAGGACTCGACTTGATTTAACAATAACAAAAACTCATTCATCACAGCTCATATCAAACAAAAAATCAAACCAAATCTAAACTTAAAACCCTTCGTTACAAAATCTATAACCAACAAAACCAACAACACTAATCCTAAACCCATCATCACATCAATCCCTTCTCCATCCCCAACAAGACTTGAATCAATACAAAACAAATATTTAGATCTCAGATTTTTCTTTCGAGCCAATCAAAACCATCAAGATCTTTATAAGATCAAACATGCAAAAGAATATATCTTCATCAATCTGTATTGGGTTTAACCCTTTTCATATTCGAATTTAAAGAAAATGCTTATAACAATTAGGTTGTAGCATTTTTCTTTGTTTCATTGCAAGATACTCAAAACAAAAACCATCTCATGAATATCCAAAGTTAAAAGAATGAATTATAACAAAAATGTTATATTCAACCTTTGTTTTGATTGAATGATGAACATACAAGAAATAAAAACCTACCGAGGACCTTGTTTTTATCAAGATCTTGAAGCTTACATCATCCTTGTTCGAAACCCAATGAGAAGGAGTTGACTATTGCATTTGTGTATTAAAGAACAAGTGTACTAAGGTTGGATGTATGATTGCATTTGTGTTATATATGAAATTAGATGATTGTTGTTTGATGACTAAGAGTAGATGGAGTATGTGTCTGATGGTGGCGGAGGATTTATGAGGAGTGATTAGGGTTGCGTTAATTGTGAGAAATATTAGGGCACACATCTCTTTTATATCCTATCTTGTTAGGCTTGATAATGGACTCTTGTTGGTCTGAATTATGATACTTGAATTTGTGTATCTATTTATTTTGGGCTGACATGAGATTCGGTTGAGTAATGGGTCATGATTAGAGGAGAAAACGTGGAAGAATATGACGAAGATTGGGCTTTGTGTTTTAAAAATTCATGGGGCAGATTACTTTTATTGTGGATGGAAGGGTTATATTATTTCAAATGGCTGGTTATATTAATTGATGGAATGGGCCCGTGTTTTACTTGGGTGTTGGCTTGAGATTAGGATTAATGGCTGAATTTATAATGGAAACCGGGTACAAACAATTTGTGTTTTAATGTTTCGTTAGTGACAGCTAAAGATTGGGCCCAAATGATTCACTTGGATGATTTTTCCCTGATTAGTGGTTTAATAGTTACATTTGAGCTTATTTATTGTAGTCCTATCTTCTTAACCAAAAGTTTATATAAATTGGTGTATAAATTGGTTAACTTGGATTATGTATTTGAGATTAAATGGTTATTGGGTGTATTCGAGGACAAAGTGACCATGGAACTTAATTTGTAATGGCTAGATTTGGAATTAATTTTTTCTAAGTGTCTACGAAGTTGATCGGGTATCACTTATTTGTGATTGAAGTTGGATTTCATGAAGGCGTGTACTTATTTTATCTTGAAGTTGGGGTGGTTGGATGCATGACTTTCAATGATAACTTGCTAAAGCTTAAGATTTAAGATGAAGACTTTGTTTATTTATATCCAATAGTCGGGGTGGATGGTTGATGACCTGGATAACTATTACTTAAAGGAGATACGTTGTAGTTCCCAGTGTCACACTCATAAGACGATGTGGATAATCGCAAGAGGTGATGAAAGTCTCATAATTTGGTGGGGTATAGAGTACTTAGAGATTTGCTTGGAGCACAAATCATCTACACTGTTCTTCCAACATTTGTGCAAGCTTAAGTCACAAGAACGAGGAATACTACTTCAGTTTCAAGTTTGGTATATCGGGTTTACTCCATCAATGGTCACTTCAAATAGCCTACAAAACGGTTGGTTAAAGATAGTCAGAGAGAGTTTATGAGTAGAGATTTTGATCAGAAGTTGATTCTCGCAGGAATGTTTTGTGCTGATTTATTCCTTCACATAAAGGTATTCCAAAGTATATGTGCATACATGGTTTTGCTGATTCTGAGGTATCGAAACCAGCAAGGGGGAAGGAAGACATACCCTTGAGCCTTTGCCTTTCTTCTTCTTGAAAGCTTGTGTAAGTTATCTTTCTTGAAAATCTTGACAAATGTCATAACTGTAGAGAAAATCAGTGCTTTAACTTGTCGCTTTTAGGTGAATTTCTTCAACCACATGGGGGAAGAGGTATCTTGTGAATTTTAGTATGCATTATTTAAATTTCCAGGGGAAGAGTTGTGAGAAGATTTATTCAAGTGTGAGAAGATACGTTGCTGATCTAGTTAATGTTTCCCCAAACGGTAATCATTAAGCTTATTATCAAAGTAGCAGTAATATTTGATGTGGTTTACTACTAATTCTGCTGTGCACTTAATTATTCTAAGCTTGTAAGAAAGCTTTGAAACTGCTCAAGAGATGATTGTTGGTTTGGGGGAAGCTATGAAAGCTTCAAAATCAAGAATATGCGGCATGATTTAGGGGGAAGCTAATTCAGAAGCTTCTCCTTAACCAAAAGTGTATGGGTTACTTAGTTCGTGCCTATTACAGTATTTTTCCTACAAGGTACTACAAAGACAATTCATGTTGGAGTGCAGACTTGAAGTCAAAGACCACAGAAGACATCATCAGCATTGGAAGCTTCATGGAAGTTCTTGTTCTTATTCAATATGTACTTGTTAGGAAAATATTGTAAGTAATTCCGTATATCGCCCCATAGGGGAAGATTGTTAGGATTTCATTTTCTGTGACGACATTATGAAATTACCATAGTTTACCATATCACCATACATAGGGACTAGAATATCTAATATAGCATACTTGTGTAATGAATGTGGTATAAGTACCCCCCATGGCTTCCATGGATGGGTTGAGACTCTTGTAACATTTTCTATTTTCATCTTATTTTACAAATTTCTTTCTCTTACTACACACTCTCTCTAAACATGGCTATCTTGTGTTTTGAGTCTCCTTGACCACCGGATCATTGATTCTTTAGTTTCTTCAATCAGGGGAAGGTAAGAGTAGTCTCATAAATTAGAACTTCAGCAAAGTATACTCCTTGAACTCTTGGACAGATATCAAGAATCTTCTAAAACACTTCAGCATCTACCAAGCACTTCTTATTAGAATGAAGAAACTTATAAGAGTTTGTGCCTGAGACCTTCTTAATAGTGTACCAAAACGACTGCATAAAGATTTTAGGTACTTCAGCAGATATGGTGAATGCCTTATAGCAGGTAGAGTTCTTGACAACATCAATAATAACTTGAAAAGTCTCTTCCTTTTATGGAACAGTAGTCTCTAGTCTAACATTGGTGGTACTGATCTTAACTCTTTTCTTAGTTGGAACCCACTTTTCATCACGAGTAGTAACTTGATGAATTAGTTCTTGATTTATGATTCTGCTTAAGAATTAACCAATACAGTTCATATGCACAACAAATATATTTTACTGATTAAATTGATTATCCTTGATGATTTGATTAATTGTTGACTGTGATTAGGTTTCATGTAATTATGTCTGTATTAATGCATTCTATGAATAAAGTCAACTAAGGTCAATGGTCAAGGTCAACTCTATGAATAAAGTCAACAAGACAAGTCAAAGTGATCCTAAGTCAAACTTTCAATCAAAGATTAATTAACACTTAAACAATCATGGCAAAAGATGTATTATGACATAACAAACATGTTTTACATAAATTTTAAAATTTTGGGCATAGTTTCTTTTTCATAAAATGTCATAAATCGCACAGAATACTACACCTGTCATGTTTTGCACAGAATATGACATAACATCTTTTGCACAGACTAGACAAAATATATTTCACATAGCATAAACTATGGTGGTATGGTAAACATATTCTTTCGTATTGTTAGGAATACAAAAAAGTCTCGATCACTTCTAATATATCGATAAGTAGCTCATACTATAATATTTGGAAACTAGCTAAGCTAACCAGGTCAACATTATAATACCCCTATGGTGACCACGTCGTGTAAAGGTATAAATACCCCTTTCTATGCCATGGGAAGAAGGTTGGTTCATTTCATAATACAAGTTTCTTTCCCTCACTAAGTGTTCTAACCTACTCGTTCTCTCTCTAGAATTTCCTTCTCATTTAGTCATCTTAGATTGTATGTTTGATATCCTACAATTGGTATCAGTCGCCATGAGGTGATATCGTGAGTTTATGTGCGTTTTATCTTGCTAAAATCGAAATTTTTTGTTGTCTTTCTTGTTTCGTGCGTAACAAATCAAAACCCATATTTTTGTGTTTAAAAGCCTTAAAGTTTATGTCTTTAAGCAAGATCTAGGCCTAAGATACTTAGTTGTACAAGAAAAATCAAGGTAAAACATCAAAAAGGGTGTTTTTAGGTGATATTTACGTGTTTTTTGCGTTTTTTTGAAGCGTACGAAATACATAAGTTTAAAGGGTGCGATTTATGTAAGTGTACGATTTATGCAGTTTGTGCGATTAATGTAAGCGTGCAAAATAAGTAAATCGTGTGATTTATTATAGGTGTTTGTTTCTTGCGAAATACGTGTTCTTGCGAAACAAAACTCTGCTCAATTTTTTCCTGGTTATGCGAAATATGTTGTGCGAAATAAGTTTAGGAACATGTATGCGATTTATGTAGTGTAATTGGTGTGCGAAACATTACAGTGACATAAATTGTGCGAAAAATTACAGTGACATAAACCGTGCGAAACATTACATTGTCATATTTCGTGCGAAACATTACACTGATCAGAAAAAGATTTTATTTTTCTACAGTTTGTCTTTGTAAAATCCCGCAAAATAACTTCGTATTTTCTCGGTTTTAGTTAAGATTTGTAAAATCCCATGGAATAATAATCTTAGTCACCTTCAATAACAACTCTTTAACACAATCCTCCTTTATCACTGTTTGATCAAGTCCTTATCTTACTACAATCACTTCAATGTCTACCTTAGCTGAATTTATGATTGTTGTCGGTGCTGACAACCGTCCTCCTATGCTTGACAAACCACAATATGAGTCTTGAAAAAGTCGTATGGAACTCTACATTCAAGGTAAGGAACACGGATGGATCATACTTAACTCAGTTGAAAACGGTCCACTTTTCTGGCCTACTGTTGAACAAGAGGATGACACTATTAGGCTCAAGACTTATGAAGAATTATCCAACAAAGAAAAGCTTTAGGCTGATTATGATCTCAAGGCTACCAACATTGTTCTTCAAGGTCTTCCACCAAATGTTTACTCTCTTGTTAATCATCACAAAGTTTCCAAAGACATATGGGACAGAGTTAAGCTACTTATACAAGGTACATCATTGTCAAAGCAAGAACGTGAGTGTAAGCTATATGACGAGTTTGATAAGTTCTCTTATGTGAAGGGTTAAACACTGCAT